>RBNI01001500.1:0-22159 GCA_003990745.1 Jimgerdemannia flammicorona | reverse complement strand
TCCCCCCAAACTGCCCCTGCCCCAAGAGTCCCCAGTGATCAGACCATGGGCACCACTCAACCTCCAATGTCTTCCACACATCTGACCCCCAGCACTCCGCCGTCAGAACCCAATCAATCCTCGTGCCCAAGCCATTCACCCAATGTGTATAGACCCTCGCATCCCCCCACCTCTTCCTACCCATATCCCCCAATGAGCTCAACGTCTCCACCTCCTCCCATGTATCCAGACCTCCACTTCTGCCCCCAGCACTCCTCCCTCCATCAGTCCTATCGAGATGCTGATCCCTAACCATATTAAAATCTCTACCGAGTATATTGACCCCTTCCTCCAAGAGAATACCCTCCTCCAACAGCTCTCTTATCCATGCAATCCTCTCACCCCTAGCCGCAGGGCAGTAGCAGGAGCCCACCTTCACTGATTCCCACCCTGGCCGATGCCAATCTCCCCAGACCAAGCGATCACCCCAGCTCCAGATATCCCCCAATTCGCTCCTACTCTTCCTTACCAAAATCGCTACCTTATCAAACCAAGCCATGGCCCCACCCCATTCCCTAGTCCACTCTACCTGATCGTTCTCATCCTCACATCAAACATCCTGCAGTAAAAAGAGATTAGCCTCCAATCCCTTGAGCCAAGTAAAAATGTTCTTGCACCGTCCAGAGTCCCGTAACCCATTCACATTCAAAGATAAAATATTGGTTGTACTGTTTATAAGGAATGAATATAGAATGTGGTCCCCTCCTCTATAAGTCCACAGTCTGCACCTCCTGCACCAAGTCCAAGTCATGTTCTGCAGCTAGCTCTCTCTCTCCTGCTTCCTGTGCTGCCAATGCTCCCAGCAGTTCGACCATTGCCCCATCCTCCCACTCCTCAAATTCTTCTCGATACTCCAGACAGGCCCCCCGCCAGAGCTGCAAACCATGACACTCTGCCCAGCAGTATGCAGCCCACTCACCAGCAACTGCCCCAAGTTCTGCCCTCCTCACCTCATCAACCTCATACCCCTCCTCCTCCAGAAAAATACTCAGAATCTTCACCTTCAGTGCCTCCTCCACTCTATCACCACACAGAATCCTTGCCCAATGCTCCTCAGGCATCGCCTGCAAGTCCACTTCTCCCAAAGCTTCAGCCGCCAGATTGTCCATCACCATGCGTATCCACAACAGGTTCCCCACCTCCTTTCCTCCTGAGGTCCCTGGCCGCCCTGCTTCCAGCATCGTAGTGTCAGCTCCAACACTAGCAGCCTCATCCCACTCCTCCTCAGGAATATCCACCAGCTCATCCTTACCGACTGCCACCACCTGACCCCCTTGCCCCATATCAGGAACCCCAAAGCGCACCTGCTGGGCCCCCTGCATCTTTGCATCCACCATCGGCCCTCTCTTCCCAACCAGGCCCCTCCTGATAAGTGGGGGGGGGGTGGCATCCAACTCCGGCTCCCATACTTCAAAGGTACCATCTGCAAACGGGTTCTTGCCCTGCGCCCCTCCAGCTCCTGCCTCCTTGGCCTCCACCTCCTCTCCTCCTTTCCCAGCCCAGACACTGGCCTCAGCACCTCCAGACTCCTCAGTTCCAACTATCATCTTCTTCCCCTCTCTTGTCATGCTCGCCAACAGCTCCATCTGCCTCAAGTGTCCCTGGGCCCACTTCCACTGCTTCTTATCCATACGGACATGCTTCCCACCCACCACTTCGAGATGCGTCGACTCCTCATACAGTTTCCAGGCCTTCGCCCTCCTCTCCACAGCACCACCCAGCTCCTCTAGCGCCTCCAACAAATCCTCCTCCTCCTCTTCACTCCCTTTCACCCTTGACACCTTGCAGACAAAGGCCCCCCACATCAGCACCGAGGGCCAGTCACTCCCCTTCCCCATGGCCTCCTTGCCTACCAGCCGAATCCTGACATCTACATCTCCCATCCTGATCTCAGTCCCCTCCCATACTTGAAAGCTGACATCCACAATATCACCATACTCCAACATCACCTCCTCCATCCTCTTCCTCGTCTCCTCCTTAGTCACCATGGGCACCCTCTTCACCCGAAGCTGCACTACCCTGGGGTCCCAATGCAAGCACTGCACCATGGGGACCACCATCTCCCCAACCACAACACCAGTCCTCAGTGCCTCGTCCAGTGGACCCGCCTCCTCAAAGCCCACCTCGACCCCTTCCAGACCCTTCAAGAACTTCACTGAAGCTGCCCCAGCCATCTGCTTCGAGATAAGCCCCAGCACCATCCTTGCCATCACCGCCAAGCCCCGGAAGCACAAGGTCACCGTGAACTCCAAGATTGATTTCTTGAGTAACGGGGCCACCACCAGCCCCGTCACACTATCCGCCAGGTCCCCCTTCTGCATCGGGAACCCCTGTCCCCCCTGGCCATCAGCTATCACATTTCTTTTTTTCTCCAGATTTACCATCACGTCACCATCAGCAGTCCTGCCACTACCCCCAGCAGCCCCTCCACTTCCCCCACCTCCCACCAGTAAAGGCCCAGCTCCCCCAGCAGCCTCTGCCTTCTGTTTCCCCTTCCCTCCATCCTGATCCCTGCAGGCTCCCATCGGCCAGCCCCCAGTCCTCAGTGTATCCATGAAGCTCCACCTCTGCTATCCTCCAGCCCCCCCACCAGTGCCACCGCCACTACCTGAGCTGCCCTGTCCACTCGAGCTACCGAAAGACCCCATCCCCAGCCCATGCCTCCTCCCAACATGCTGCCAGTCGAAAGCCCCAGGTCCACCCGACCTGGTACGCACCTCGGCTTGCTTGCTGCTTGACATTTTCTTAATATCTTTCTCCAATAAACGACTCGAAAGTGTGTTGTGAAAGTGTGTGTAACGTGAATTGTAGTGGAGAAAGATGTCTCTGTCAATGCTAAACTGCTGTGATAGTATATTCTTCCAATATGTCCTTCAGGGATTTGGATGCTAATTCCTGTGTAGACTTGTTTGACTTCTCAGTTGGAGACCGTAGCTTCTTCAGCTGTATACAGGTCATATCCAGCTGCTTTTTGACTTCCTTTAGTTAGGGCCTTAGCAGTTTGTCTTAACTTGATAAAGTCTAGTGTTCTGGTGGTCAGATTGTTAAGGTGGTGCAGAGTGGTAACAGTTGCTCATATTGCTGTTCGGGGTTTTTGGTTAGGGCAGGCACTGGTCATGTGTCCTGTCTTTCAGCAATAGAAGTATGCTCCACTTCTTCTAAGTTTATTCCTTTCACCTTCAGTGAGTTTCTTGAAGGTACTCAGCTGGATGGGTTCATGATTTCTGGGTGTCTATGAAGTAGATGTTGAGGGAGCTCAGGATGCCTCATGCTTGAGTTCTTCTTTCTTAGTCCAAGTCTTTTCCTTGTTGTTGAATTGTCTTCAGGGCAGAATTGGTCCAGTTGTTAAGATTTGCTTAACCATGGCCTTGATTCTTACCAGGTACCATTGTTGGTGGTCACAACCAACTGAGTGTCCTTGTTCTCGGATTTTTCTAGTAAGTCATTCAGGCAGGGCATTGAATAAATGATCTGCTCTTATACTATTTCGTGCTTCATCATTGGCAATATATCCTAGGCCAATAGTGTTCAGGAGTGACTTGAGTTTTGTATAGAAGGTTTCGAATTCCTCCTTGTCATGTACATCGAATTTGAGGTTGCGGAGTTTTACTCAGGATTCAGTGATCATGGTTTCACTGCAATATTGAGCAATCATGAGTTGTTTAAGTCCAGGGGCTGCAGGATGGGCTTCATATCCTGGGACATTGTTTGCTGCATTCTGAGCAACTACTGCAGGTCAGGTGTCCTATATAAGGGGTTTTTCAGGAAGGGTTTGCCACCATTCTTCAGCAGGTCCTTGGAAGAATATAACAACTCAGTGGACATAGGCTATAGTGGTAGCAAAGAGTTGTTCCAGAGTGTGGTCTTGATTGTTTGTCAGAACATAGTCAGCGACTTGTTCATTGGTCCATTGATTGGCTTTGAAGTTGGTTTCAACTACACTAATAAAACTTTGGACTTCTTATACAGTACCATTGAAGATAGATAGACTCAGATTTTTTGTAGGTTGGGTCTATTCAGCTAAGGCAGTAATAGTTGCTGCCATTATGGCTACCTGGGCTGTGAGGTCTAGAATCTGTTGGTTTGCCATATTGTTTACTGGTTGGACTACTGGTAGTAGTGTTACTGGTACTACTTAAGGTACTGGTGCAGAGTGTGATGGAGTTCTTTGGGTCTGTGTAAGTTGCTGGAGTAATAGTTGTGGGTCTGGAGTAAGGGCTTGATAGATAGCTATCTGTTGCTGTATAGGTGTATTTTATCCTGATAGAAGTATGTCTTCTTCAGAGGTGTATCTGGGATCAAATTTACTGAGATACTCCTCCTCCTCTTTAGTTTGGTCCCTAAATACTTGGGTTTGCTTGGTATTAAAGTAGACAGAATTAGTTGTATATCTGATTTCAGATGGACTTAATTCAAAGTCAAGTTCTGGTTCAGTATTGGTTTCAGATTCAGGTAGGGCTGTAGCAGGGCCTGCTTCAGGTTCAGGGTTAGGTAGTTGATGAAGGGTTTCTCTTACTTCTTCCTTAAGAATATGGCAGGCCTTGCTGTTCTGGAATTGGTAGAATAATGCAGTCTTGGTCCTGGTATGGTGAAAGTCAGTAGAGTTGAGCCACTTGGCTACAGAGGCTTGGGCTTCATGAGGAACTAAGGCTAGAAAGGCTGCTGCTAGTTGTCCTAGATTGCTCAGGTTTGTGGAGCTAACAAAACTCTTGTTGAGAAGAGTAAAGAAGGCTTCTATAAGACCTTCTTTGTCCTGACTTGCTGGGTGTAGTGCAAGGAGTTCGGTGAATAGGGTTTTGCCTATTTGCCGATTTAATTAGAGTACTTCTTTCTTTGAATGAAGTTTATCCCACTTGTTGCAAGTGTGGAGGTCAAATTGTCCTTGTACATCAGGTTCAATTCTCTCCAGATTGTCAGATAGTTCAGAATAAATTCCAGTTCAGAGGTTGGGCTTTATACCAACTTGTAGGAATTCACAGAAGGGTTTGTAGTGGGGTGAGGAAGCATCTTGAAGTGGAATTGGATTGTAAATCACTGCTATCAAGTTATAAGAGAGTTGCTTTTTAGGGTAACTGTTATGTAGTTCTGGAAGGGTTTTCTAGAAGTTCTGGATATTCTAGAAGACCATTTTCTTATGGTCAAGATCAATTTCATATGGAGTACATCCTCTATGCTTATTGATTTCAAGATTGGGTTGATGTCTCAACCAAAGTCCTTTTTCGGACTAGTTCTGGATGTTCAGAATTTTCTATATTTCAGGAAGTTCAAGAAACTAAGACCAGCTTAGTTGAATTGGCATATTGCTGCAGACAATACCCAATTAGGAAATTTTGTGATAGGGTTAGGAGTAGGACCTAATAGAGAGCAGATTTACTTAAGAGTGGTTTGTGGGTTATTAAATAGGTTTATTTACTATTCATGATATTGCTATACTAGAAGTAGTTGTATGAAGAGATATTGTGGAGAAGTGTTCAGGAATGTTCTTGTGTATTCAAGTCTGAGATTCTGAGGTCTGGGGGAGGGGGTATTTATACTAGTGAGGGGCTATCTGGACTATGCTAGATATGGATATAGCATTAAGTGCTTTGCTGAGTCAGAATACAGTCACATAGTACAAGGGTGATCTGATATGTCAAGAGATCATCTGACTGCTGAGTCAGTTCACAGTCACATTGTACAAGGCTAATCTAACTATAATATGACTGCTAAGCTATTTATAGATTTAGATACTATCTGGGTACTCTTTGATGATATTACTATTGATGACATTATCACTGGCAAAGTCTGAGCAGTTTTCTGACTTCTGATATCATCAGTTTCAAGGTGTCATCACTTTTATCTCTTGCAAGATTAAGGCTGTCCTTGGTGGCAGTGGTTGTACAAGGATAACAGGTCTTGGTTCTCTTTTTTTTTTGGTCTGCTGGCGTATTTGTGAGGACTGACCATTCTTATCTAGGGCGAGGGCTCCCAATGTCATGGCTGGGGGTTCGAACCTCTCAGAAATGATATTTTCTGTAATCCAAGGTAATTTCTAGTAGTAATATCTGTCATGTAGATGGCTTGAGATTAGTTTTGATATTGTCGGCTTTCTTGAGTTCAGATGAAGCATCCATCACTCTCCAATAGAGGTGACACAGATAGAGCGAACAGAGTTATTTAAATACATTTTGCTTCTGCTAAGTAATGAGATCTTGTATAGTCGCAGTGTATCTTGGTCTTGAGTTGATAAGTACAGTTCGTGAACCTTTTGATAGATGAGATAGGGTTCTTCTTGTCTCAATTTGAGTTTGGTACTTTCAGTTTTCTTTTGTAATAGTACAGTACACCAAACTAGTTATAGCGGTTCAGAGTCAGTCTTATGGTTGTAGTACTTCTTCTAGTATTCTTGTATTTTGATGATGGGTTCTCATACTTGCTGGCATATTTCATATAACCAGATGATCTCTTGTTTTGTAGTCTCACATGTGATTTTCAAATTAGTTCTGAGGATGCCATGTGATTTTGGTGGCTTAGAGATTGTGTGCTTATACAACTACTACCAATACTACTGTATCTGAGATTGTAAGAATCTTCTTCAAGTCTATCTTCTGTCACTATGGTCTACTATGAGTAATTATTAGTGATCATGACCCCAAGTTTACCAGCTACTTCTAGCAAACCCTCTTCAAGACTCTAGAAATCCAATTGGCTATATTTACTGTCTTTTACCTACAGACTGATAGACAAACTGAGTATATGAACAGAACTCTAGAACAAATGCTTAGAAACTATGTTTTTTATGAGCAAGATGATTGGGACATCTATCTGACTTATGCAGAGTTTGTATACAATAATACTGTCCAATCATCTACTAGTCTTTTCCCTTTCTGGTTACTCTATGGTCAAGATCACGAGACCCCTGCAAGTCTATTCCCTTTCAAGAAAACCAGTCAAATATAAGTCCCAACTGCTAAGAACCTTACAGACAAAATAGACAAACTACTCAAGATTGCTACCATGAACCTTCAGAAGACTCAACAGCATCAAGCCAAGTATACTGACAAGAAATGCCATGATGTCACTTACACTGTTGAAGATCAAGTCCTACTGTCTACCGAGAACCTCAAGATACAATCTCAAGTCAACCACTCTTCAAACAAGTTCCAACCTAAGTATATTGGACCTTTTGAGATCACTGAATAAGTCTCTGCATCCTCCTACTGTCTTAAGCTATCTGAAACCATAAGAGTACACTCAGTCTTTTATGTATCACACCTTAAGACCTGGAACTAGTCACTACCCTACTCTGGTCAAATTTCTAAGCCTTCTGCTCCTATGATTATTGAAGACCATATTGAGTATAAAGTTGAGAAAATTCTTGACAAATGAATCTGCTACCACTGTCCTGAATACCTAGTCAAGTGGATGGGTTATCCTGAATATGATACTATCTAGGAACTACTGATCAACCTCAAGAACTCTTAAGACCTAGTTCAAGACTTTGAGGTAAAATGCATTATCCAATCTCTGTAGTGACTTTCTTGAATTGTTGACAACCTATGGTAATGACCAGTGTCTTATACATCAGAAGTTTACTTTGAGACTCTGGAATCAGTAGAATATTTAATGAATAAGAAGTCTACTGAAATAAAGCTACTAGCTGGGTTTAAACTTCTCCTAGTTAGTTAGTCTGATAATAAGCCCTCTGCCCTATATGAGGATGGCCAATCCTTGCCAATATACTGATTTAAGTTTGAGAAATTTTGATTAAATATATCTAGTCTTGTATTATCTAAGAACTCAATGAGGATATTAGTTCTTAAGGAGGGAGGGATGTAACAATTTCATAGTCATATTTAGTCTTAGTATATTTTTTGCATCTTTTAGTCAGTCTTTTTTTGTCATTTCTTAAATATTTTACTAAGTTCCAGTATCTTCTACTTGCTTAGAAACCTTCTCTTGGTACCCAGACACTATTAGAATATTCTTGTCTTTCCTTGGTGCCAAGTATCTTGTCTTAGCTAGTCATGGAACCTTTTGGAATATTGTAGAATAGTATTAGTCAGCTTTACTAAGAACCTATTTCTTGGCATTTCTCTTTCTTTTCAAGATCCTTCCAGATCTTTCTTTCAGATTATATATAAATATCCTTATTCTCTATCTGAATAAAGCTCAGCATATTTTCTCCCAGAAATTCTTTAAGAATAATTGAACCTCTAAGTATCTCTTCAAGCTACTTTAGGTATAAGCACACAACCTCCAAGCTACCAAAATCGCATGGCATCCTCAGAACTAATTTGGAAACTACATGCAAGACTACAAAACAAGAGATCATCTGGTTACATGAAATATGCCAGCAAGCATGAGAACCCACTGCCAAGATACAAGAATACTAGAAGAAGTACTACAACCATAAGACTGACTCTGAACTGCTATAACTAGTTTGGTGTACTGTACTATTACAAAAGAAAACCGAAAGTACCAAACTCAAATTGAGACAAGAAGAACCCTATCTCATCTACCAAAAGGTTCACAAACTACACTTATCAACTCAAGACCAAGATATACTACAACTATACAAGATCTCTTTACTTAGCAGAAGCAAAATGCATTTGAACAACTCTGTTCACTCTATCTGTATCACCTCTATTGGAGAGTGACGGATACTTCATCTGAACTCAAGAAAGCTGACATCATCGAAACCAATCTCAAGCTATCCATGTGACAGATATTACTACTAGAAATTGCCTTAGATTACAGAAAATATCATTTCTGAGAGATTCGAACCCCCAGCCATAATATTGGGAGCCCTCACCCTAGACAAGAATGACCAGTCCTCGCAAATGCACCAGCAGACCAAAAAAAAAGAGAACCAAGACCTGTTATCCTTATACAACCACTGCTACCAAGAACAGCCTTAATCTTGCAAGAGATAGAAGTAATGATACCTTAAAACTGATAATGTCAAAAGTCAGAAAACTGCTCAGACTTTGCCAGTAATGATGTCATCAATAGTGATGTCATCAAAGACTAACCAGATAGCACCTAAATCTATAAATAGCTTAGCAGTCATAGTATAGTTAGATTAGCTTTATATAATATGACTATGAACTGACTCAGCAGTCAGACAGTCTCTTGATATATCAGATCACCTTTGTACTATATGACTGCATTCTGACTCAGCAAGGTACTTAGTACTACATCCACATCTAGCATAGTCCAGATAACCCCTCACTAGTATAAATACCCCCTCCCCCAGACCTTAGAATCTCAGACTTGAATAGACTCGAATACACAAGAACATTTCTGAATACTTCTCCACAATATCCCCTTACACAACTACTCCTAGTATAGTAATATCATGAATAGCAAATAAATCTATTTAATAATCCACAAACTACTCTTAAGTAAATCTGCTCCCTGTTAGGTCCTACTCCTAACCCCATCACAAAATTTCCTAATTGGGTATTGTCTGCAGTGATATGCCAATTCAACTAAGTTGGTCTTAGTTTCTTGAACTTCCTGAAATATGGAAAATCCTGAACATCCAGAACTAGTCTGAAAAAGGACTTTAGTTGAGACATCAACCCGATCTTGAAATCAATAAGCGTAGAGGACATACTCCATATGAAATTGATCTTGACCATAAGAAAATGGTCTTTCAGAATATCCAGAACTTCTAGAAAACCCTTCCAGAACTACGTAACGGTTACCCTAAAAAGCAACCCTCTTATATTAGGCTAACTAGAACTTTCAGATTTAGTTGCTTCCTCTTAAAGAAACTAGAACTATTATAATATCCAGAACTTCCAGAAAACTCTTCCAGAATAACATAATAGTACTTTTACAAGTAACTCTCTTACAAATACACTAGGGCCTCTCTGCCTAGCATACTCTTTGAAATATTCATTGGTTATTATATTATTAGTATCTTTTCTTCAAAAATGATACTGAAAGTATTGTCAGAAGTTTATATAACCTAAATTAAACTAGAGAAAAAAGTTTATTCAAAATGAGCCCAACAAGTCTCTCTATAGCTCACTAGTTCTTTTTATTAAGAAAATAGATAAAACTCTATAAATATATATAAACTATCATATATTTAACAAGCTTATAATTAAAAACTAATATCTGTTATCTCTCATTGACCAGATCTTTGATACTCTTAAGAATACTACAATATCTCTAAATTTCAATTTTCCAAAATATACTCTGTGTCAAACTATAACCTTAAAATATATTCATACTGAAAATGACTTTCTGCATATTATGCTCAAATATAAAGAATGTACTATAGTCTGAAATAAAGATATCAATATTATTAAAAACATCTAGTTCATCATTCTATATATAGTAATAAATAGAAATAAGATACTAGAGATCTTCACTCAGAATGCATAGCTACATCAATCTAAAATGTATACATCACATTTAAATCAATCACAAAGTCATTTTATCACTACTTCCAACTCAAACTTTGACTACAGCCTTAAATGGAAGCCATCACTGATCTCAGCCGTCTCAACCTTCTTAGCTATTCTAGGAAATATTATCCACCAGATTTGTTGATTGCTAACTTTCCGCCTCCAAAGAGCATGGCCTCTGCTCTGTTTCCAGTCAAAGTGTCTTTGGTGACTTATCGAATAAAAAAAACATAATACATGTAATAGTGGTATCAGGGATCGGGCGTACGATTATTAATGGTCGGGAAAATGTTACATTCTTGTGTGAAAGTTCGACATTACGACAATCCAAACACCAAAGCACCATTCCGGTGATCGCAAGCCCAAAAGTGTCCTGGAACTCAAAAAAAAAAAAAAAAAAAAAAAAAAAAAAAAAAAAAAAAAAAAAGCCATATACATTGCTGAAACAAATTCAAATGCGTCGATCGACCATCGAAGCAGCCCGTCCCACCACTCTACCGGTTCGTCCCGCTCGGCCCCGCATTCCCATCAATCCCCTCGCCCGGCGCCGGCTTGGTTTTCTCAAGCAGGGATTCGAGCAACGCGTTGCCCGTAATCATTTGTGTCGTGGCGATGAGATATTCGCGCTGGCCTGTTGGAAGCAGGTATAAGCAGTGAGGATAAAAGGGATTGAAATTTTGAATGAAGTGAACACCGATCAAATCGTGAATCCTGCACGAAGACAAACATACCGTCTTCTTGTTGTGCCAAAAACCGTATGGCGGCCACCTCTGTGTACGTGCATCCACCCAAGAAGAAAATCAACGTCGTTCGTGGGTGTTGATTCCCATGTAGGCCTATAAAACAAACGATTCGGAAGATGAAGGTTGTGTTAAGCTAGAGCCATACACATTGTAACCCATAAAACAATCTCACCTTCCTCCATACCGCCACCCCTCAATAACTTACGCTTCGCCCTCGTCGCCGGACCTCCAACTCCATTCCCATCCAGGCCCCCTGGAACCTCAACCTTCTGCGTCTCATCAAACGCCTTCCCCGGCACTAGCTTCAGCACATCCTCGATGTTCTTCCACACGCTCCCCTTCGGTATGATACCCTTCTCGATGGCGCCTCCGGCCACATTAACAACGTTAGCGCCCGAGTTAACGACGCTTCCAAGTAAGCCCATACTTGATCCTGACGTAGCGCCGGGTGTGATGATGAGGCGGTTTGTGGCGGCCTGGATGAGGCGGACAGAGAGCGGGGCGTAGCCCGAGTAGACATACGAGATGTCGTGGGGAGTGTGTTCATCCACCTCGTCGACTATCAAACGCAGGACATTGCGCACCTGCGAGTAGGCACTGCGTGATGGGGCCGAAGAGGGGCGCTGCGTGAGAAGCCCGAGCTGTTGGAGGCGGTGGAGGGTCTGGAGGTGTTCGTAGCCATAGGTCTGGAATTTTTGAAGAACGTTTGGGATGAATGAATGATGGATCACTAAACGTGTGTAATAGGGATTTCTTAGGAATACTCAGCAAAATACATCCGGTCTATGGGCCATACCATCACCCCCCTCCCCAACTTGCTTATCGCATCACATTCCACTTACCTGCACAATTTCCCGTCGATAAACCTCGAATAGCTTTGGCTTGAGCCCACCTTGCACAAGCGACATGAGACACAGTAATCGCAGAACTTGAACCAGGGGCACCTCTTTGTTGATCAACTCCTCGATGTAATCGACTTCTTTCTGGGAACTCATTCCGGCGACGAGGTCTTGGGGTGGGATTGGTTCGGATTAAGCGAGCGTTGAAGATTGGGTTTCAAATGGAAGACTCAAACCCCCACAAAAAAAAAAAAAAAAGAAGTGAAAATTCCACTCACTTTGCTGCACCTCAAGCATTTTGTTGAAATCTTCTGTGATGGTGTGCCTCATGATCTCCTCCGCGATACCCGTGTCTATCATTCCGTCAAGAGCATGAGGGAGAAAACATCCGATAGCGTAAGCGAATGCTTTTGTAAAAAAGACGACCAAGTCCTTGCGCCTTGGCAGAACCTGCTATCTAGCTCGACGTCTCATGTACACGAATATCAGCAACGTGCAGCGTAAGGAGGGAGGAATCAGGAATAATGATGATAAAAAACACGAACGAATTCTCAACGATTGGTGCTCCTGCTGTAGGTCGGTCAGCTTGCCGACAAAGTCGCGGATCTGAGCGACGGTCTTGGCTTGATGACGCTCCTGCAAATATAATGTACAGAAACAGATACGGATCTTAAGTGCCAGATATGCAAACTCCCCACACAGCACAAAGCCCACAACCCAACCATCGAATATTCCACGCTCGCTTCGGATGGCAGCCCCCCCACTCTCGGCGTCCATGACGCACCTCCACAAAAAATAAAACTCACTTCATAATTCTCGTTGATCTTCTTTGCAATTTTGTTCAGCAGTCCCCCGACGACCGCAAAGTTGAGGTCACGTAGCTGTACAAACAATTTGTCCGACGAGTTGAGTACCTGCTTCTTCTTCTTCTGTGGCATGACGACCGGCACCGGAGTGGCGGCGGTACTGGCCGCGGCTGCGGCGGCGGTACTGGCCGCGGCTGCAGCGGCGCCCGCAGACGGGGCGCTGGGCCCCGGCCCGACGAGGGAGGAGTCAAGCTCGACAAAGGCTATTTTATGTGAGTAGATGTGTTGGGTAAAAGAGGCGGTTGTAAGATAATTGGGAGGGGGGAGAGCGCTAACCCAAGACGACGGTGTAGCCGACCAACTCACAATGCTTAATGCCAATGACCTCATCGATCAGGCCCTCATAGGTCAGCTGGGTGCAGAGCGGGGTGACAAGGTCGGCCGCGCGGTCGATGATGACGAGCTGGTCGATGTGAGAGGAAAGAGTGTTGAGGAAGGAAGGAGGGGAGGTGCTGGTGGAGGTATCGTCGACGACGGCCTGTTCGCGGCGCATACGAAGGAGCATGTCGGCCAGTTGCTGTTTGGGGGACGGTGGGAAGTTCGAGTTAACGAGGCGAGTGGAAGGCGAGCGTGGAAGGGGGATGACGAGAATGAAAGGTACCTTGGCGCAGTCGCCCTTGCCAACTATGCGAGGAAAGAGGCCGTAGATGGATTGAAGTCTCATGAGCGAGCGAGCGGCGTAGTAGAGAGAAGTAAGATCACCATCCTGTAATTGGAGGTGGTAAGTATTAAACAATGCGGTCAACAATTTATTGGGCACCCGACCTCGTCGCCCAATTCGCGACACAATCGCTCGTTTACCATATGCATTCGCCCTTAGCATCATCCCGTCTTCACACGCTTCGTGCAATTTACCTCAACTAAGCTCGGATCCCACCCACCCGTACCTACCAAATAAAGCTCTTTCCACGTCCCTGTATCCAATTCCATTGATATTAAATCATCCTCAAACGGTATCCAGTCCATGGCGTAATCGCCGATAGTAATATCCCCGAGCACGCCTTCATCCTCAAGCACACGCTCGCAGACCATGGTCCGCCGCGGAACAAAGTAGATGGAGTAACCGATCTTATCGTTGGCCTTTATATGTTCTGCGAGGCGATAGAGAGGAGACTAAGTAAGTGAGGGTTGGAGACCTATTTGCCTCCTGTTGCCTCCATCAACAAGCGTGATGTGGATGAAGGACCAAAATTTTGCGGGCGATGGCTGACCCTAACCCTATACCAGTGTTCAGTCTATGGATCTTACTTGACCCAGAGTCCGTCAGCGAAAACAAGAGCTCCCCCACCCACCGATCAAGAATCCAAGTTGTCTGACTCACAATGAACATCTTATCTTACCAGTAATGTATTTCATGTACTTCAGTTTAGGTCGACACACGTAAATGATGTCCTTGCACTCGGTCTCGAATCGATCACCAGTAAGGTGGTATATTTTTTCCACACCATGGTCCTTCAGTAGAGTGAAATCTGTAATCAAGCTCAAGGGCCCAGTCAAGAGCGGATCGAGCACCAGACCCTTCTTGCCACGCACGGAGTCCAGGAATTCTGGCAGACCCTTCCTGGCCAGGTCGCGCAGGTTTGCTATGTTCAGGTGTGTGAGGCCAAGGTGGGTTGAGGACATTATTCGTTTCGGGATGGAGGACTCCGTTCGTCCGTTCGTTTACAGTGAAGGATGCTTCGTGGCGTCACGATCACATGACACGAACTACATTGTGTGTGACTCGTTATTATCAACATTCAACCATCACTCATTCATGGACACCAACGAAGCCGAACAACATCCGACGACTACAACCTTTGTCGTTCAAGAGATCACCGAGATTGAGTTTATAGAACACATCCACGCCAGGCCGCACCACAAGCATCACGCACCCTTCGCCGATATTGAAGGCAGCTACGAGATACTCTCCGAGTCCGGCTCAGAAGACTTCTCGGACCTGGGTGATTGGTCCCCGCCATCGGAGATGCACTTTGAGGTACTCGATGATGACGAGGTGGAGATCAACAGCGGCGACGAGACCCATATCACCTCGACAACTCACGCCATCATCGAGGAGGTGATATCCGGAGACGAGGGCGAGGGTCACGTTTATGTCAGCCAGAACTTGAATAAGAAACGTAGGGTAATGAAGGATGCAGATGACTTTGAAGCCGTGGTTGTAATTGAAGTTACCGAGTCTGGGTGATATGTGAATTATGGGGGGCTAGTGTGGTATTCGATCTGGACTACTGATTATATTTCCCGATAGCAACGTAGCGAAAACAAATTGTCCTCGATCCTCTTGGTTTTGTGTAATTTGGCCCCTTCACTGGTTTGATATTGTAACTCGTCAATGAGTCGTATACTTTATATAAATGATATTCATTGTAAACAAGAGCAGGTAACACAATGTGAATCTCGGTATGCTTCAAAAGGAAAACGACCAAATCAATGCTTAAACTATGAAGAGTTCTCTACCTTTCGATAAGGGCCAACAAGGCAACCAGTCACCTTCGTCAGCCTTGGCCATGCACCACCTCCCTAAGTTGCACCTGCCCCAGCCGCAAACTTCTTTCCGTTGTCTCCGCCGCTGCGATCTCGTTCAACAGACGCTGACACTCCCGCAGCTCCTCGACCTCGTCTTGAAGACAACCACACAGGCCGCGTATTGATTTGGCGTACCGGTCCAGCTAGTTGTCGCGACGGAGACGAACATTGTTATGAGAGACGGGTCGTACGTCGAGAGATTTGTAGACCGTAAGGGCAGGCCGTTGCTTACCTTTTGCGACGACGTATCGTGACCTTCGGTCATCTTGCTCAGTACAGCATCGCACTCGTGCAGTTCGTTGACAAGCTCATCTGTGGCCCAGGTATTCGTGAGATTGACAACAGAAATAGTAAGATGTGTTAGCAACATCAATGAATTTAAGGTGAGAAAGATGAGGACTCATGCCCACTGCCTCATGTATGACCGCGCCTTTAACTCTGGATACTTCTCGCACAAAGAATATTGATTATGCGCAACCCCCCCCCTTCCCCCCTCAAATAAAAAAGGGGGCTCCCCCTACCCAAATCTCCAATGACAATATTGACCGTTGGCAAGGCCGTCGTTGTAGTCGCCAGCGCCGATGCGAAGGTCAGGTACCTTTCTTTGAACTGACTCAACTGGCCACCGACGCGCGTGAGGTGGTCATTCTTACCACAGCGAAGCAAATGCGATAGTCAATGAGGCTACATCGTAATCTGCCGATGGTATGCAAACAGCCCCTAAAAAGAGAAACCATGGGTGTATATACCTGCGTCGCCAGCGCCTCCTCCAGCCCAAGAATATCCGTCTCCACCTTCCACTTACGTTGGGCCAAATATAGTGCTTCACGTTCTTTAGTCAACGCCCGCCACGCGGTCCATAGTTGTTGCTGAGGGTTATATGATCGGCACACACCAAAATTTAATGGACAACAAGCACGGAGCGTCTCCCCCCAAAAATAAATAAATAAGGCCTGCGAAACGAAAAAACATGCCTGAGCCGCCTCTGTCTGCCTCTCAAACGCGTGCGTTGCCCTCGCGTTGAAGAAACACCACTGCATCATCCGCGCCTCAAGCATCACCAGCTCCTCGTCTTCCGTCACAGCCTGCTCATCTGCGGGCCCGTGGTCGTGTGCTAATGTCGACCCCAGCAACAAGGAGGAATGCTGTCCGCTCAACCGCAATGAACGCCGGAGTGTTTTTCTGGGCGCGTCGAGAGCGATCGCGTCAGCCGCGTCTGGAGAGGTAGGGATGCCGGTGGATCCGATCGCAAAGGTTGAGTTCAATTCACGCTGAAGATGTGAGAAAAATAAATTCGGGAATCTCGTATCAAAGAAAAAAAATTGGTGCAGCCGAAGTGCTATGGATTCAAAGTATCTTGTATTAACAGCACGCGCACACATACAGGGGAAAAAGGGGGGGAGGGGGGATTGTGTCTGCTAAAACCATCTGCAAAAATATCTTCTCGCACATACCTCTGTCAAAGGCCCATCCTCAAGTGGTGCATCTAAAAATAGTCCATCCTTCGTCTGCCAAAGTTCATCATTGCCTGCCGGAACAGTATATCAATGCAGTCGTCAACAATCAGCAAAGAGATATACCTGGGTGACGAATAGCACGAAGAAACTAAACATGCCGCTCACCGTGCGAATCTTCATGTGCAAACATCCCCCTCCCAAAGGATGACTGTGCCTTCTCCGTCGCGGGAAACGTTTCGCCTTTCTGCACAGAGACGTTATCCACTACCGCCAATTTTCCTCCCGGTTCTCCTGTCGCGCCCAAGCTCGGCGCCGCGCCCATTTTCGGAGAAGACACCATTACTGACACAGCTTGATCCCCACTCGATTTAACGGTGGTATCCGCAGCAGTTCGCTTGGACTCCCTCTCTGGAGAATCATGTGCTTCTCGCGCTCTCTTTGTACTCGCTCCCGCAGCAGCCTTTTCATCGCCCGTCCCGTCAGACCTCGTGGTTGTGGTGGTGGGAGTGGTAAGAGTGGCGGCGGCCGACAAGGTCGTCGGAACCGACGGACGTGTTGTCCTTGAAGTCATTTTGTTCCTCAGCTTCTCCCGCTTGGCATCGAGCTCGGCCCGTTTTTGTTCGAGTAAGGCGAGAGCGGTTGTCTTCGTGGCGCGTGGATCGGGCAGGTCATGTTTCAACGATGACGGGATTGGGGGTTTTCCGGTTCTTCTTTCCATGGTGCATCGTCAAGACAAGCCACCCACGACACCCTCCGAAAAAGGGAGTACATATCGGTGACGTCATTCTATAATACAGGGCAACACGCGCCGACCCGATTAAGGGCCATGAACAAATTCTCTCTTTTCACCTCCAAACACAACCTCACCTCCAAACACAATGGTATTCATGTACCAGGCTTGAATTACCGGGAAAAAAACTCTTCCACGTTTTTGGGATTTACTAAATTATGCATACACATGGGTGGAAGCTAACGCACCCACACCCAGTTTCAGGTCTGCTTGGTAGCAGAAAGCTGGACAGGAGCGGCACCTAGCAGCTAGTGCCGGGTTTGCTCGACGTTCTCTCTGCCTGATTAGACTGGCGATCATGGAGAACATGGCATGCTGTCGGACCTCGTATTGACGCAGCTTCTGTCCATTGACTGTTTCATATTGCAAAGTTTTTCGGTGGTCGACTCCACACGTGCAATTATCTTATAGACATTTTGGTAATGGGCGCACTTGATGAAGGGTACTATGGCATTGTAGGCATTGCAACGATCGAAATTCCTCTGTCAAGCGATCCTTATCACCAAGGTAAAATTAGTGAAACACATCAAGATTTGCAATAATAATCAATAAACAGTAAATCCTGCAAGAAGTAACTGACATCTTCAAGTCGTGTATAGAGCTCGCTTGTGAGGAAGATCTAGAGATGTCTGTTGAGCTGGTGATGTCAACAGAATTAGGGTACCTTCGAAGATCCATGTTGCATCGCTGGTGTCAAAGCTTTGAGGAAGGAGAAAATGTCATTATAGAATCAATTGAACCGATAGTTATGTAGTTATGTTGAGCCTGTCCCAGAATACAAATTGTGGAATGACGCAATATCAACGACTATGTCATTACTTTTATGGATATCAATTCAGATGAATCCGTTATGGCGATAAGCGGGTCTGGATGCGAGATGCAGCAGTTGTGACGGCGCCGCCAAGGAAGTAGAAATGGCATTCCTGATAAGACGAGCACCTCGCGGTGCCACCCTCTCGCGGGAAGCTGATTCATCACGGGAAGGCTGTTTGTCGTAGGAAGGTGGTTCATCGCGGGAAGGCAGTTCATCACGGGAAGGCGGTTCGTCGCATAAAGGCGGATCGGACGTGATCCCTTTTGTTTATTTGTTCGAACAAAAAATACAGAAAACTCACCCCGCGCGGGGCAACACCAATTCGCACCTCTCCATATTCCTCCCATTTTTCTCCAAGTCTCCCCAAATCTCCGCGAAGCCACGTGGGACCAAGACCCGAGGCCGAGATGATCAAGCGCGGCGGAAAGTCTTGCCACTGTAATATCGTCGTGAGGTTTCCCGAAATAGTAATTTCATGAGATAGAGAAGGAACGCGACGCTGGTCAGAACGGTGGCCACTCCCGCAAGGACGGAAGACGTCTCAGATGCCCATCGGGGTCACACTCCCCACACACAAACCACCCTCCTATTTCTAATTCCTCCCACCCTTCTAAAATATCCAAAGCAACCCCCTTGTCCCCGACCCCCATTCCCCCTCTCTCCTTGCTTCATTAATTTCGAAATTTAAAAACACCCACGTAACGGTCTTCTTCTCGGCATTCACGACTTCGGGCTTCGCGCGGTTAAGGACCTTGAGGAACTCAGTGACGCGAGCGCGCATGCGAGAGTGGAGGTAAGCCTTGGAGCATTTGATATGATAATGGAGGTAGTCACGGAAGATCTGGATCCGCGAAATGGTCTCTTCGCGCACTTCGCCCTTGACGAGATGACGTGGGAAGAGGACTGTTGATGAGGCGGGAGGAGTGAATGTGAGCGTTTTTGGCGAGATTGATAAGGAAAGAGAAAGGGGGAGGGGGGGACGTACTGAATGTGATATAGCCGACACTCTCGCTGTCTTGCAGGCCGGGGAGGTGTCGAATCTCGAGGGGGGGCTCGCGCGGAGAGTAGATCACCTGCGGGGCGGTGCCCTTACGGGCGTCGACGAATTCCTGTTATAATTTAAGGGGAAGAACGAACAAAAGGAGTCAAGTCACTTTTAAAGGTGCTATTTTGGGTACGAAGCGCGTCCCCAGGAATCCGTGCAAGTGGCCTGCAGCATCATCTTTTGCCCGTCCGCTCGTTCGAAATATCCCTCCTTCCGCTCCCCTCCTCTGTCTCCTCATTCATACCTGCAAGAACACCCTGCCAATAACCCTATCGGCCTCCTCCTTAAACAAGGTGGAGAAAGTGACGGTGACGCGGTCCTGGGCGGCCTGGACGAAGATGGTCTCCTCGTCCCGGTAGTGGACGGCCATGAGCTCCGGGGTGGGGTCAGGCTGTTTGCTGTCTTCGAACTGCTCCAGTTCGGCGATGGCGCGGACGAAAGGGGCGGAGAGAAGGTTGCGCTTGAGGACTGAGACCTTCTTGATGAGGGCCTCTAGCGATGTTGAATCAAGAGTGATAGAATGGACATATTGAGAGGAAAATAAAAATACCCAAGATATTTCGGTTTGTGTATGTCGACAAAGAGAGAGAGAGGGGGAGAGAGAGAAAAGACGTACCCCTATCAGCGATATCTTCGGGCAGCTTTTCGCTATCAAATTCGAGAGTTAGGTTATACCCCTGCTCCGGTGTGGCGGCAATGTACTGGCCATACTCGCGCTTGAGGATGTCATTGGCACCGAATTTGACGAGCTCCTGAAAGCAGGACCACCGCATAGAGAGGGTGAGGGTGGTCTTGCTGACCTTTTCGACGAACAGGTGGTAGGAAACGCCGTCAAAGTCGACGATGGTCATGTCGAGGGTGTCCTGCTTGCCCTGGAGGAAGCGGGCGGTCAGGACGTCGTTGATAATGACGTTGTGGTAGTCTAGCAGGATCATGGCGGGGGGGAATGTTGGGTGCAGATGAAATGTATCTGACGTGTCTGACTGACTATAGTTGTTGTCGTCACACATTTCCTGTTATCGTCACATATTCCCTATTACGTCACACATTCTCCCTTAATACGTCACACATTCACACGTTCTTCCTTAATACGTCACACATTCTTCCTTAACACGTCACACATTCTTCCTTAACACGTCACACATTCACACATTCTCCCTTAACATGTCACACATTCACACATTCTCCCTTACACGTCACACATTCTACATTTCCCTCACGTCACACATTCCCCGTTATACGTCACACACGCGTCATCCAAGGGCTCCAGAAAATATCACATGTTTCAACAATTTCCACTTTCGTCTTCACTCACACTTCCCGCTCTTCCACCCACCATGCAGGCAACTCTACGACTGCGAGACACCCCCGACCACTTCCTCACACTGTCACACCGGCTATGGAGCTCACTCACTGATCAGTCAGATCCCATACCCATCGCCGTCGCCCTGCCCGACCTCCACACCCCCGATCCCTTCACAAACGACCAGAAACGCAAGTCCGCCGAGACCTTGCTGCCCTCCCTCGTAGCCTTCGCACGCCCTATCGAAATCACTCAAGAGGACAATGAGGTTTGCTTTACAAACCCCCATATGGGACGCAATTTTTCAAATACATGCTTTATTGCTCATTGAAATACGGCATGGATTGAAAAATTGCGCCTCATATTCATTACTATTTCATCATCAAACCTCGGTTTATGCCCACACTTCTTCTTTTTCATTATCTACCGACCAGGACAGCAACCCGCTCTGTTACGTACCTCTCCACCTCGCCCGTCAAGCCTTTGGGCCCAGCGTGGACCGTCTCCACCTCGACAACGACAGCGTCGACGAAGAGAACACCCAGGTCAATGTACAGCGCATCAACCTCGTCGAGCTGGACGAGATGATCTTGGGGGCCGGGAACGCGGTATCGTATGAGCTTGCGACCAAGGGTACTTATTGTGAATGTGTGTTATAGAACGCATTGGGAATATAATTTTATTTATTTTTCTCTTCTGTTGTTCTCGTCATATCGGATACCAACACCCAAATTCCTCCCTCCGCAGATCCCACCGCCCTCTCCGCTCTTTTCTCTACCCCCATTCCCACAATCCTCCGCCATGGCTTCTGCTATCATCTCTCCTCTCCCGATGCCGACCAATCCTTCGACTTCACCGTCATGATGTGCAACCCCGTCCTGCAGGGCGTAGTATCCGATCGTACGAGCTTCATTGTCACCAACTTTGAGACTCCCCCTCCCGACAACGGGTTCGACTCCATCCACCCTCCCATCGAGTCCACGGATCTTGAAGACGACAAGGACTCCGACAACTTCTTTCCTACCTCCTCCGACCCGGATGAGTTGGGCCCGACGGCCTTCCACTTCCCTCTCCCGCAGCTCTCCGAGTCCGATTCCGACGCCGAGACTCAACCAACCGGCAACGACCACGCGCGCTCGCGCCCAGCACCACGCACAATCCGACCCGTCGAGTTTGAGCCGCGCGTGATGGCGGCCCCCATGTCCGAGGGCAGGCTGAGCCCCAGACCGGCGGCGGAGGAGGATGATCAGCAAAGGGTGTTTGTTGGGTTGGAGGGATTAGCGAGATGTGGGGTTTTCAGTGGAGATTGGGTAGGTTGTGTTGTGGGGGGG
>RBNI01001499.1:0-22161 GCA_003990745.1 Jimgerdemannia flammicorona | reverse complement strand
GGGGGGGGGGATTAGGCCATCTCCGACCTTTTATAACAAGCTGTGGAATTCTAGGGGCCATCGGATACGAACAAAGCCACGATTGTAATTTCAAGCAATGTAATGTGCAAATTTTATTGTTGGGATGAAGGCTATTCGAGGAAACATAAAGTTCTATAATCCATACGTTAGAAGCCGTTTGACTATCATAAAAGCGTCAATATCAAGGAGTATCGATATGACATTTTTCAGGTACTGTATTCATGTTCGAGGAAGCTCAGGACGGCAGCGGATATGTGGGAATGAATCGTAGTTGTTGGGTGGTAGTTGTCAAAGTACAAGTAATCTGCGAATAGAAAATGATCATGTTAAAATCACACCGGAGCAGGGATAAACATGCACGAACTTCAAAAGAAAAGCGTATGTGTACACGACTTCAACCTACCTTGAGGATTGTCGCAGATCCTCGTGAAATACGCCTCGCCATCCTTGTAATAGTAATCGACGCATCCATCCCGGACCTCGGTGATCTTTGCCGCCTGCATTCCCTCGGGTGTCACCAAGTACTCGAACAATTGGTCCGTCGGAAACAGGGATATTTTAACGCCTTCATGTTCTACCTGGTACTTCTCGACGGCGACACGATACAAGAAGTTGAACTCACCCGACAAGGCCTTCGCGTAGGTGCGGACGGCAGAGGCGGTTATACTTGTCTGGTTCTTCCCGGCGAGGAGAGGAATATCGCCGAGCCCGCTCAAGGCAAATGTGAGGAAATGTTTCGCGGTAGGGATACGGTTGCGGATGGAGTCGATCGAGGCCGTGAGGCGGTCCACCACTTGGTTGGCGAGTGCGAAGTTGTCATCAGAGAAGTCGTTTCCGTTCGCCCAGAGGACGAAGAGAGTGCTGCTGTCAATTGTGGCGAGCTTGGCGTCGGTCAAGGTCGGAAAATATTTGTTGGCAATTTGTTGAGCGATCCCGGGAGCGCTGACGTTTCTTGGACCGGTTAGACCTGCATCGTGGTGGGAACCGTTCGAAAAAAGACGAGTTAATCGGCTAGGAACAGGGATATTCGAGGACATTATCGAACACCCGTTTGCTTACCATTTATAACTGAATTGTCCGTCGTGGCGCCGCCAAACGCATAATTTTCCAATTCCCAACCCGTCACGTTGACCAAGTATTCGTTCCACACTGGCCCATTGCTGAAGCGTTTGGCGTAGGGAGGCTTGGGATAACCTCCCTCCGTCATCGAATAAAAATTGCCGTTATCGCTGTATGAATCACCAAAGACGACGATACGTTTGAAATGTAGAGAGCTACTAGGAATCGGGCTACCTCCGGTAACAGTGCATAGTGCGGCAACCAGAAACAGGGATTTGTAAAGAGATAGCATGATGTGTTATGGGTAAGGGTGTGCGATTGTAAAACTACTAACATCGCGTTGCCGTTATTTATATGTTTAAAGGTCCCCAGATTTTCCGAATTTGAGTAAAGATGTTAGGTGCTAAGCCTCAGCTCAGCCGGCCTTCGCTCCCTGTCCGACTATTTATCCAGTCACTTGCTGAAAAAGGATGTCGAAAGCGAATGGTTCTCCTGGTAAGACCTCAACAATGGCGGCAGGCACGCAAGGCGACGATACCGAGGAATGCCGTTACGATATCGAGATGATAATTATAGAACGAATATGCAATTAGAGTATGTGTGAGTCTTGCTAACCGCTCCATTTTGACGTGTTGCCTTTGGCCACTTTCTCTATAAACACAAACAAACCAATCGGCCAATTTCTCCGCAACATTCCTGGCCCATTCCAGTGAGCAGCGGTCATGCCACCGGAAAAAAATTGAAGTTTCTCTTGCAGAGCATTCTCATCCGCGCCTCAAAACTATTATTAATCGCAGCAAGCCTGGTTTGCAGCGATGGTTAAACTTAATCCGTTCCTCAAAACAACTAGTGACGAGGATGGTGTGATTTGTATTTTCAACGACCGAATGTCATATATCTTTCAACAAGATTGACACTTTTTCTTATTTTTCATGCCCGTTTCATTTGCCTCGTTTATCGCGCAATTATGTAATGGTTTTCCAGCATGTTTGTGAATCCCAGAAGGCTGGCCGGAGTTCCACCCCACCTTCCCCCTTCCCCCCCAAAAAAACGACATGACAATAACTTCTTAGCTGCTACCACGACAGGCTACACTGATAATATTGTAAAGATATATAGATCGGTTGACATACAGCGACGTTCCCTTAAGGAACCAAGTTGTGTCAAAATATATCAATACAGCAATTATAGCATGTTTCAAGGAGGGTAAAATCTTCGGCGCTGACACATGATGTGGCTTGAGATCCCGCGGTTGGTGCTGGTTCTACCTTGGTTGGCGACGTCTTCATCGTTTGTGCCGTTTTGGTCGTTGAGTCATTTCTTGGCCGCCAGTCGTCTTGGTGGTGAGATTGGTTGTCGTGCTGAGGATTGCGGTCGTTGTTCTCTCCCCTCGCTTCTCCTCTGGGTGGTAGCGACTTGTACTTGATCCTGGTGGTTAATTTCAAGGCTCCTTGTTTCCGGTGGTGCAGGCTCCTGGCGCGCGGCCTTGATCTGTGCGACCATTTTTGGTTTATGGTCGTTGGAGCCCCATTCGTCATGATCATTGTTGCCAGGTAACCATCCTCCCTGGTGACTATTTCTGGTTAAGCCCCACCCATCATGTTAGGCATGCGCCTCAAAATAGTTCTAAGTAATGAGACCACTAGAAATACATCTCTGAAGGGAGAGGGGGAGGATGTTGGCACGAACTTACATGGGATTATAATATTTTTTAGTGATGAAATTATTGGATCCATGGTTTTGTATAAACAATCTGGAATAACAAGCATGCAATCGCAAGGATCGGATATCCAAGGAATCCACACACACACGATAGGTCGCTTTTCAGGTTCCCCCGGCGGCTCTACGACGCTTCACTTAGTAAATTCCTCAGTAAAAGCGTCGCTCTAGACCCAACAATTTCAGTCTACAAACCGCCCCTTATTATCATATATATATTATATATATTCATATCGATCAATTTCTTGTGGAACCCTCACACCACAAACGTCGCTAAGTCGCGAGATAGACTACGCAAATTGCTGTTTTCGCGGTCTTGGTCACCCGCGTCTTCCTTTCTGTCTTTGCCATACTGGTCGCCAGTATTGTTGGTGCTCTTGCCAGGTCGGCGATATGCAGAGAGCGCAGTGACTTCTAGGTGAGTGGGATCGTTCGCCATGTCCGCATCGTCCTAAACAGAATACTTGTTCGGCTCTGTTTTCTGGCCTTGGGGTAGTTTCTAGGAGTACTTTATCTCATTGTCGTTGTTCTTGTTATCTCCGGTCGTCGTTATAGGCGGTGGTGTCCTCCTACCCACGCCACAACATGAAGTAAATCCAACACACCAGTTGGGCATGGCTGTCACAGAAAAAATTTACCGCGGCGAAAAAGGAATACCGTCTGCGTTTGCTCATCAGTATATACCACCGTTAGCTGTTATTGTATTAACCAAAGCATCTCGGGTCTGTCCAGCGACGCCATCCCTCGGACCCGGTGCACCAGGTACGTTGTTGAACCATAGTCGTTCCACTGTATAACTAGCAGAGGGTCGTCGACGGCCATGCGCTTGACGACTTTGAGCACCAACTTGGCCATATCCTGGTTTTCTTGAAGGAACTCGGGAAGGTCGGCAACATCTAAACACACCGTGCATGTAAACATGTCAATATTTTCGTGACATGCTTTAGAGCCACACACACGGATGTATGCCTCCTAGTTGAACTTTCCCGTATAACTTCTGAACGGACTAGAGTCGTGAAAGTGGTTAGTAAAGCATGCATTTTAAGGTAAGCGGAAAGAATAGCTAGACTGTGAAGAAGATTAAGAACCTCGACTGTTTCGGAGGAACTGAAAGAGATTGTTATACAACCAAAGATGACGTCAAATCATCAATGGCTCAGCGCATGGTGGACGACATCTTGAACGCTAATGCCGACGCACGGGCCTGACGTAACATTTTGGTCTCTCTGGAATTTTCTAGAAGTTTACGATAGACGGACTAAATAATGATGAATGATAATACCGTCGGAAAGGTGTATGATATGCAATTTTTATCTCACGCACCAGCGAACTGTTTTTAGCAACTCTTTTTCGAATGCATCGGCTCTGTATTATGTGGTACGAATGTCCTCATGGCAACCTTGGTCATGTAGTTGTTATCGTCAGCTAATTCAGAACCTCGAATAGAGAAATGAGAAGCACTATATTCAAATGAATCTATCAAGTCTGTATAATGCGCGACAGTCTGTCTTCAGAATTAGATGAAGGTATATCCTTCATTTCTTGACTCAAATGCATTTCTTGCGGATCACCACTAAATAAAACCATCTTAGTTGGGGTTATCTTTTTTTTTTTTTTTTTTTTTTTTTTTTGTTCCTTCTTGAGCACATCCAAATAGAGTCGCCTGTTTAACGATTAAAGAGTTGCGGCAAAGCCCATTGACGCCACGCTCAAAGTGTGCATATCCTCGACGTCTGCGTGATCATCACATCCCAAAAAATGGTGCCGGAGAACCTGAATGTTGTAAGCTTGGGCACTTTTTGACGTGTTCGGCTATGAAATTTGACCCAGCCTGAAGAAAAAAAACCTATAGCTTTCTTGTCTTATTGAAGCACCTCTGTACTCAAGTGCAAAGGGCCTTTACAAACTATTCTATGTTGAGCATGGAGCCGAAGTCTTCAAATACCGTTCGCCACAATATTTATATGCAGCTATAATTTTTTTAAGTTTGTGAGGCATCCTAAAAAAAAAAAAAAAAAAAAAAAAAAAAAAAAGCACTTCCCTCCGGTCTCCCTGCTTGTGCGAGTCGCGCTTCAAAACAATTACCTTACAAGCAAGCCAGAAGATCCAGGTATTAGGCTTCGAACTGATTTATTTCTCTCGAAAGTCGTAAAAATTTACATTTACATAAGCCATAGTCGCGGGAAAAATGGTGATGTAATCTCTTAGTTAAAAATAAGAAAATACAAGGGCATGCTCAGTGACCGTGAAATGCGAGAGATGGTAATCGATAACATATTTTCCGAAGTGAAAAATGATAGAAATAATGATAAAAAAACCCCCCCGTTGTCACAACGTTGGGTTGTATGCATTCCGACTATTTGGTGTGGTCGGTACTTGATCACCTTGCAATTGTGCATCGCTACCAACATTGGACCTCCTCAGAAAAGTTTGTTGTTGCCTTCGCAAAGTGTATTCGCAACTCCTACCCCGTGCGGCGCAACGGTGGCATGGCGAGAAGCCATCGCATTGGCGGTGGGAGTTGCTGCACCTGTCACAGGCCTCGCGTACCCGTTGCCTTCTTGGCGAATGTCTGGTAGAACCCACTGTGCTCGTCGACACCGTCATATTTTCTCTGACATGGTTTACGCCCGCGCTGACGGCAGAACCAGTATAAACGGAAGCATGCCGCCTGCTCGTGTTAAGATTCTCTACACGACTGGTAGTCGGGGACGTGTTTGACGGTACGACTAGACCACTGAAATAGGTGTAACCATTATTCTGTACGTATGTAGGTGACTGTGGTAAGTTCAACAACCCGGAAGGCGCAGTGTAGCATGCTGTGTCATTTAATGTCAAAACAGAGGAGGCGGAGAGCATAAGCGGCGGTGACTTTGAGAGGCTTTCAGCCAGCTCCCATCCTTCTGAATCATTGAAGGCAAAATTGTGGCTTGGGCGAAACATGTCGGAGCGCTGTTGAGCATTTGGCCAATGTATGCCATTGGCCTGATCTACGTTTATGCCATCTTGAACAAGGGACGGTTCTGCAGGTGTGTGTTGTGCTGGCTGCTCGTCACATCCGACCTCAGGGTGTTGAGTAACTTCCAAATGGATTTGTTTGATATCCAGCGGGAATGCCGGGTTGTCGAAGAAAATTCCGGGCAGGCTGGCGTCTTGGGATGGCCAAGATGGTGCCGGAGCATCTCCCAACATGAGCTGAGAAAAATCGATGAAACTGTGAAAGTCGATAGAGCGAAAGAATAATATATACTTAAATCGGTTGCGTGTGGTGGGGACAAGGGAAGGTAAGCCATACTAAGAAATTGAGACCTACGAGTTGTCATTCATAATGGCGTTTGCGGCGTCGTCGTAATGGTTGAGGGTGCAATAAAGGTGTTTACAGTGAATTTATGGATGAAGATCCAGCGGCTGAGATTGTCGTAAAAGTTATGTGTAACGAAACTCGAGGGATCGTGTAACGAAGGATGGGGCCATGCCGCAAATCGTCTTTGTTAGGAAAGATTGTCATAATGGATCCATGCTGCGAATAATTGTCAGAAGGATTTGTGTAACGAAGGATGGGGCCATGCCGCAAATCGTCTTTGTTAGGAAAGATTGTCATACTTAATGGATCCATGCTGCGAATAATTGTCAGAAGGATTTGTGTAATGAATGATGGAGCTCGCAAACAAGGATTTGTGTAACGAAGGATGGAGCTCGCGAGCCCGTCAGGAAGGATTTGTGTAACGAAGGATAGAGTTCGCAAGGCCGCGAACTGTCGTCATGTAACGAAGGATGGAGCTCACGAAATCGTTGGAGCCCGCGAAAAATCGTTGGGAAGGATTTGTGTAACGCTCGCGAGCCCACAAATAGTCGAAAGGATTTGTGTAACGAAGGATGGAGCTCGCAAGCCCACAAACAATAGTCGAGAAGGATTTGTATAACGCGAACCAATTGTTACAATCGTTGGGAAAGATTTGTGTAACGAAAGATGGAGCTCGCGAGCCCGCGAACAATCGTCGGGAACGGTTTGTGTAACGAACAATCGTCAGTCCCTTCCGCCATCAAACAGGAATTCGGCAGATGACCACGTACGAATGTAAATAAACAATTGTTACTATTATTATTGTCTGTTTCTCCGCACATCGCACCACAACTCTATTATTTATTACATTATCATGATGCAATGGACGCTGCTGGCCTGGACGCGGCGGGCACAAGATTCCCTCTTTTTTTTTATTTCCCGTCGTACCTCCCCCTACACCACCCGCGATCCGGCAGCTATCTACAGGGCTCGAAAAGGATTGAATAACGAATAGGTCTACGCAGATTGGCCAGTGGCTTACTCGGCTCGAATGAGGTATGCGGAATGTCCAGCGGCTCGGTTCCGCAGTATCCAGCAAACAGCGGGAGTGATCGCGGAAACGGGTACACCGTACACCCTGCCTCCGGACGACCTACCATCCAACATTACCGAAATAACACAATCAAGTCGCGGCTGTCAAAGTAATTTTTATCCACCCACACTCCAATCGATGTGTACGTTGTTCGGTGTAATTTCTCGAAGTCTCTTTGTCGAATAAACTCGTTAAACTAGAGTATCGCCGTCCAACACATATTTGTTTGCTGATGGATTTTTACGTAGGACAGCATTTCGCCACTTTGCTACATTGCGTATAATCGTTCATATGTAGGATTAAAATTTGTATTATTTTTGAGGGAGAGAAGGATGGTCCAAAGAGTATACAACATACCATTGGTTTGATTAGTGTCGCCAATGACATCAATGTGGATAGAGCGCACTGAGAACTACTCATTATCGTTTCGTTTCCTATTTAGCATGACTGAGTTTTGAGACTACATGCACACATGCACGTTGGTAGTTAGCCCCTTGTTCTCAGCCGTGCTATACCCTCTATTATAACCAGAACGCGAGCGAGGGCTCACCCACGATCTGGCGGTGGCGAAATCCCAACACGATGAGAGGACACCCCGAGGTTATTCATTGCTCGAATTTCCGACGTCATCCTTGGCTGGTTCATTGTGTGACCTTCCTTCGTTACACAAAGCTTTCCGAGGGGTCGAATCTCTGAAGCAGGGCACGGCTCTGGCCATGCTGAATCTTCGCGGTATGTTGACACTGCCGCTGCGTGACGGGTTCAGCTCAACCTTTCAGGAAATAAAATCGATACTGAGGGAGCAAAGCGAAACATGACCTTGACTACAATGATATGTTAACTGTGTAAACTGTTGTTTGCAACTTCGTGATGGGTTCCAGATCACAACCCATTCATGTTTGCTTATTCATACCCCCTTCATCCTCAGGATATGAGCTCGGCCGCGTGGGAGCCTGCGAATTGGCCGGAACTCTGAAGCGGAACATGACCTTGATTACCTGGACCCCCAAGGATGTTAGAACTGTGTAAACTTTACTTACAGTTGTATGGTACGGTACGTCTTGGCTCAAAACCTGTGTGTTTCCTCATCTACATCTCTAGTGAATGAGATCGGTGACAGGGAATATGTGCCGATCGAAGCTCTGAAGTGGAAAATGACCTTGCCCGAGCTCCATTTTCTATGTATCACATGCGCAAAAATCGTCTTGTTAAAAAATAAATAAATAATTCAGTCAGAATATGTAAAGACTATAGGTGCAAACCGTTCGGAATAGCTTTACTAGCACATTACCCTTTGGGAACATATATATGAGCAATGACACCTATCAAGCGTATGTGCTCAGACGATATCGTTATCCATCGTAGAGGAATTATCATTATAACAACAAAACTCATCCCTCAATCTACATATCAATAATAAAACTTCTCAGCTTCCTCCCCTCTCTCTCCCTCTACATCTCAACTCTCTGACACAATCTTCCATCTCGGGCCTTTATTCATCCCTCTCTCCTATTCCTCCTCCTTCCCCTTCGTCCTTTGAAGTCGTCCACCCAAACTTTTCTTCAGCCTACAAGCGGTTGGTTTCAATCGCCACACAAGTTCCCTTTGATTTTTTTTTTATTCAATTAAAATAGTTATATGAGCAGCCAACACGCTTTTCGCGTATGGGCTGTCGGCCTTCGTCCAGGAGTTCCTAAAGAGTGGGAACCTGCATCCCGCATAATTATTTATGCCTACTGTAGATGAATATTATGGCGTGAAATCCCGCCTGTCCGAGCGAAGCGAGGACTCTTACCCAGCATGATGGTGCGGGCATTGCGTGCGTTCATTTGTGAGTCTTTTACCTCGCGAGTCCCCCTTCACCCAAACGGCGTCTATTTCAATGGCGGGTTCGTCAGTGTATACTGAAACATTTTTATTTATGTATTGGGGATGCGGTGCCCCTAATACGTATATTCGGTCGGAAGCAGACAATGTTTACGCAACACGAATAAAAGAAGCGATCGAGCATGATTCAACACGTTTCATGTAAGGCTGATATGCGATCCAACCTAAGGCGGTAGCGATTATGTCACAATGGTCATGGTTTATGGCTCTGGAGTGGTGTTCATTCACACTATTCCACACCAAGAAAAAGTTTACACGAGCAAAGTGATCATTGTCGGTCTTTATCGGAAGATAAAAAAGAGCAAGTATATTTATTCAATACGTTTTACGTTTAACTATATTATCATTGGGAAATCCTATTGTCGATGCCGAAGTTCGATGGGGCTTTGATAACCATGGCATATCGTCCGGTTTTACCATTCTTTCATCGGGCTTGAATGATACTACATCGCCCGGAATTTGCAATATTGTGTCGGTATTTGACTCCTCGTTTGTTCTGACGGTCGTTGTTGCCGTGTATTCGTTGTTCAATCTCGGCAGATCACGCGGGTCTTTCATGAATGGTAAACATGCAACCATGCGCCCACCGGATCTTGGACGACGGCACCATCTCAGACGATGATGACGAATGAACAAAAGCACACTAGTGACGATTGGGACAACCAACATGCCCAACCCAATACATATCAGGGCACCAACTACAAGACAGGTGGTGCCGCAAAGCGGGGCTACAGGCGTCAATGAGGTTGATGAACCCGTGACAGTGGCCGATGCGATTGCGGACGTAGTGGTTGATGAGCTTGACGGCGGCGTGAATCTCTCGAGCCAGACCCATCGGTCAATGTCCAAGACAATTGTGTCGTTACAGTAGGTGTCACCACCGAACTTATTTTGCGTCGCCAAACCTTATGAGTTACGGGGAGATTGACAAACGTGTTAAAAATAGGTTCGAGTTAAATGCGGCTTCCATGACCGACAAACAAGCCCGTAGCCTCTCTCCTTTCTCCAATTCCCACAAGTAATACTCACCACCCATCACAATCATTTGGTTACCAACCAACACTGCTGTATGTGCGACTCGCGCTAGTTGCGAACCTGTAGTGTTTTTGATTATCCAGGTGAAATTTTGAGTGTCGAGTACGTGAACATCGCCGAACACGGTTTCAGAGAAGGCTCCACCATACATAATGATGGAGCGGCCATCTGGACCTATCAATTAGGGCAGTGTGGAATCGAGATAAGTTTTCGTGCATCCGAAGAATGACTCACCAATTGCGCGACAACGACGTGGTAAAAAATCCTGAAATAAATTACCCAAAAGAGCGGTATGCCCACTCCGTCCACGTGGGATTTTTCCCGTGGCTTCATAGGTTTTCCATGTACATAATAAAGTACTATATAGAACGGTGGAAAATTAATCTACACATACGAAACCTGAAAAGTGAAAATGATTGGACTGAAAAAAACGATTCATAGCTTACTCAAATACTAAAATATCGGCCATCGATGCAGGATCATTCGATTCGTCTTGCATTGTCATGCCGCCTATGATAAATATTGAATTATTGCTGATTGAAAAAAAAAAAGCAAATAGAGTACGTCGGTATTGATGATTGTTGATGAGAAACTCCAAGAAAAAAAAACTCGCTGCTGGCACTATCCGAACACGTCTCTAACGCAATGTAGGTCATAATTTTGAAACTTACGGGACTAGTGTCATTGTATAGTTTCCGGAGGTTATCTGCGGTGTCTGCTGACCGCTCAACTGCCTCCATTTTAGTCTGTCTTGGGAAAACTCAAACATATCTGAATCGAAGTGAAAATAGATTGAACGATGGTGTCCGATAGAAATAAATCAAATGATTGGGTCAAATACTTATTTATGATTAAATATTTCGAGTAATGGAATAAATACGAACCTGATACAAATTCGTTCTCCGAGTTGTATCCTCCCCAAATCCAGGCTGTCCCAAAGATATCCCAAATCACGGGTGTGTGGCTATAAAATTAATAGCAATAAGATGTAAAATAAGATGACGAGATAAGCGCAAGCAAGATCAACATTACTCGTCGACTTACATTAATGGTCGTACATTCGAATCAGTCGACGATATGATCTTCCAATTCGTTTGAATGGTGTCATACTTCCATAGTTTTTGTTGCGCTGATTTTATAGAATCCTCTGTAAGATCCTCTTCATAAAAGTACAAACTCGTATTGTCTACGGTCAGGAATATAGCCGAGTTAACTGATAGAGGCGAGATATCCGCGACATCTTTTGTTTTATTGTTCCATGGGGGAGAGTTCACGCTCCAAGCCGAAGAGACTTCGAGGGACGTGAAAGTGTTCGATCCCTGCCTTCCACCACCATATACCCAAATGGTGTCTTTCAGCAGCACCGCGACGGAGTTCACGCTCGCGGGGGAAATGGAAGCTGCCAAGGAAACTTGTGTCGTCAGCGCCACCAGAAAGAGGAAGGAGATGACTCTTTGCAGTGGTGGTTGTTGTTGGCGTGGCATTTTTTGTAAGCGTTGCTCTTCGGATCCAAATGCAAGAGACTAGTTGAGAGTTAAAGTTGGTGTGCCACCAACGCTCTTATATCCTAATCAGAGGAGACCGTAGTTGTAGGAGTTGCGTCGCAATGAGCCAATGAACACAAGCGACACGCGCGGAACACAAGGGCCGAGTACCTGGTAAACTACGAGCCTATATTTAGGCCAATCCAACCCGGATGATTAACTGCCTTGAAGTTTGAAATAGAACGTTTTTAACTTGATAAAACCAGGCGAAAAAGCGTTTTAACGGGCAGTTATGACCGCGGACGTTTGGCGTTATGGGGTTTATGTCTGATTTCTGGCCGCCAAATTTGTGACTTGCTTACGTGTTGGGCATCGTGATCTTTTCCACAGTGACGGCGTTAGAATTTAGCTCTGATATTGTTGGTCAAAAAATTAATTTCTTGATCTCATTTCGCTCAACTTGCGTAGGGATTTTCTTCCTTTTCCTAGAGTTTTAACCCCATCAATTGATATGTGCCCAAGCCTACAGGCAATACTGCCTGCGCCCACACTCGCATAATTCTCCTCGCAGCTATGGCTACCAATAGCCGATTACGGGTTACCTAACTGGGCAATGCTCGTATATACAACATGCAAAGCAAAACCTCGTATACTGACCATACGAACACCTCAATCCGAGCCAGACAACTCTGATTTTGAGCGCGTCCCGCAATCAAGCATCGGCAATGACCGAAACGTGTGCGACCACCCAAAATCAGGCACCGTTGTTGTTCGAAACCTAGCTTCTCGGACATAGCCCCGTACTGACCCGAAGACGTATATTTCCAGCCGATTATTATTTTTTTGCTTCAATTTTGTTCATAATAGTATACATCTCGTAAATTCCGCAAGTTTTTTCGTCGGTATCGTTATTTTTAATTTTTAATTTTTTTTCCCATGAGTTGTTTGTAAACCGATTCCGATGAAGCGTAATTTTGTGATTTCTCTGTTTGGCTTACCGGAACTATCGGAAGTATGTCGAACCAAAACCTAGAATCTAGGCGTCCGCCGGAACGGACCCCGAGATGGATGCGCAGTAAGTTTCGGGTTTGTTTACCTGCATGTGACTTGAAATTCAGCATCCGGTATGCGACGTTTGTGTAACACCCAAGGCCTAGTCGTGGCGTGCGAAAAGTGGCTGGCTCTACAGCACTCGATGGCGAATTTAAAAATTGGGTAGAAAGGATTTACGTCACTCAGCTATTTTATTCTGTCAAATGAGCACAGCTCCGCTTGTTTCCGATAATCTCTATGGGAACCATCGGGGAAAAACATAGAATAGGATGCCAAAAGAAGTTGTCGGAGTTAAATAGTTCCTTTCCAGTTTCGCCACTGTTTGTTGTAGTTATGGCTCGATTGCACAGTTCCGAACGATAGATCTAGATTGACAAAAACAATGGCTAGTGCTATATTTTCTGAATACGGCAGCCGTCATATACACAGTCGTTATAATCTACCTTCCCCTAAACTGCAACACACGGACGCTCTTGCTGCTTCCAGAATTAGAAATGGGAATCATATTGGCACACGTCAAATAAAAAGGGTAGGAAAGGCGAGCGGTGTAACTTATCTTTACGTCAGCGCCGAGCCCGGGCCCTTCTTGGACATTTGTTGTTCACGTTAAATTGATCTTTGTAATACAAGTACTTACGTACACAGAAAAAGCTGCTACTCGCTATTAAATTAAACGGCCGACCGGCACACAACGACTGCCGGTTTCAGGGAGAGGTGCAGTGGTTATTTTACTCGGCATTCTAGAATTCGTTCTATTGATTGTGTCAATCGGTGTACTTTGCTTTTCCCTCACAAAACGTATGTTCTTCACGTCCGCAGCAATGCACACATTTCCGAATGCACATGTCCAATTACGTCATAGCGTATATATAACCCGTCGCAGCCTTGCTGCGCCCACACGTCGGATCATCGGGTACCCTCGACACCAATGCGTCGATCTTATGACCAGCGAGATGGCGACGAAGAGAATTCTGGAAAGCTTGCCCAGCTTTGATATGTATATCTCTGAATAAGATCCACTTTCGGAACGAGCGGGCGCGCATCGGCCACTCGAGTAAATACCTCCCATACCCGAGCTGTGGTCGCAAGAGGGGAATCGGTATCAAGGTTCGAGGGATGTGAAGTTTCCTTTACTGGAATTTTTTTTTGGGAGAGCGTAACCACTCCTCAGGGTTTAATGTTCATTACCTAGCAAAGGAAACATCCATCTCAATATGTAATACTACGGCATGCGCCTGAAACTTGTGCAAATCATTTTCTCCTATAAATGTATATTAAACTGCTCCTACTATTGTGAAAAAAAAAAAAAAATCATTAAAGCGCGCTATAATGTGGCTCCGCAGCGGCTGGAACAACACATCAAGCTCCTATGAGGATCCTGATTTCAAAATCACACACCGACTCACTGGAGCATACTGCTCCAAAATGACATTTGCAATGGATGTTATATCAAATGCTGCAGAAAGCCACCATATTTCCAAAAGGATGATGGGTTTGAATTAATTGTGGCATTTCAAACCGTTCCTCCCCCCTCTCCTCTTTTCTCCGAAAGACACACCGAGTGAGATTCTCCGCTACCCTATCTCGTGTCCTCAAATCCATTGCACGTCGGGGGAACTTTACGCTTGTAACGACCCGTCCAGTGCCGTGGGTATGTTTGCAACTTACCGAATACAAGAAAATGCAAGTGTAAGTGATTGAGTTACTCGCCGCTACATTATACTTCCATGTGCACCACGAAACGGATGGTCACAGACTTCCAAGGGGCCGAGCACGGCGATGGCATTAAGAACATGGCGAATCCAAGATCGGGCAGCAGCCAATGCAAACCGCCATTGCAAACCCGTACCATGGCGAAGGATTCCCATAACTGTCGGCCAGCAGCAATTCCATCCATCCGAAGACAAATTACTGGCTAGGTTTGAAGCAAGAATAGCATTGAATATTGTTTTCCTCTTTTAACACGTCGTTTGCCTTGTCCGTTAAGTTGGTCGTTCACATATCTGTATCTCTGACAGTCGTTCCAACTAGTCGTTGAGATCACACGCGGCGCTCTCTCTGTCTTCCCAACGGGGCCACACACTCTCTCTTGTTATCTCCTCAAAAGCTTTAAATCGCAAATCGAACCTCTTGTGTTGCCAGTGATGATTGGATAAATTATATGGTATGAGACCTCTCCCATGCTACCCTCAATCCTCAATGTATGAGGTAGTGGGTGTCATTCGGAAACTTTTTCGGTGACATAATAATGTTGCGCGACAAACAAGGTACGGGATTTAAATGTTTATGGTTACTGTTCACTGGGCCTTCGGCGATTCACACATATGCTTAAGGGGATAACAGAAGCTAACATAAAGAGGGAATAACGAGGTAGTATATGATGCAAAGTCTGATCTGGCGATCTGCTTCCACAAATTGCTACGCCAAATTATTGATTGCTTGCAAATCGCGCGTATTATGAAGCTTTTTTTTTTTTTTTTTTTTTTTTTTTTTTTTTTTTCTGAGCATGTCCTTAGAAAGAGGATGCTTCGCCGACTTACGATGGATTTTGAAGCATATCCACAGTGCACCTAAACCTATACGGTCGCGTCCGGGCCAACGTTAACGTCATCACTTGTAAAGCCCGTCGTATGATTACATTTCAACATGATATAAAGATATCATGACTGACTGTGCTTGTGCTTGCTCACGCGCAACACAAATACCAATATATACAATGGATTTTATCTAATGTCTATGTTGCTTTTCTTTCAATAGGATAAACATGCAAAACTGTTACTCCCGGACGGTCCTGATCCCCATTGGAATGTAATCCCATATGCTCCATGGTTCATCCACGCACGTGCCAAAGTCACTTGAGGTATCGGGTTCTATGTTTCTATTCAATTGTTTGGTAACAAATAAATAAGCAAAATTTCGAACAACCTTGGTATACAATTATTCATTTTTGACAGAACCACCCTGACCACTCCCAAAGACCCTCTATTATTCCATCTAATACCTCCTCGTTTTCGTGGTGATCGCGTCCGTCGCATCTGCCGTGATGATTTTTGATACGTCGAACCCGAACCACGCGAGCTCCCTCTCGACGGCGATGTAGGGTACGTGACCCTTTGGAAGGATGATGACGCCGCCGTTGCGGTAATATTCGAGCACGTACTCGAACAGCCTGGCGTTACGGTCGATGAAGATCTCGTTGTTCTGCGCGCCCTCAAACTGGATCGGATCATCGCCGACTTCTGGTGAAAGCATCCGACCAAGGCGCGAATCGGGATAGGAGAGGAGCGTCGTCCGTGTCGTCTCGTAGCGTGTACCTGCGGGAGGATCAAGGTTAGGGCAAGCCGACACATCGAGAACAGGGAATGACGGATCGAGTACGGGAGTCTGTAAACGTACCACCGACGTTGAGGATAATTCTCTCCGGGATTAGCGGTGTTGACATTATGTCGGAGGGCGTGGGGGAGAGGGAGGGAACGGAACGAGGCGCAGGAGCGTTCGTGAAGTCGTTCATGCGCAAAGTCCGATGATGGGTGGCTTGTTTATCGCTCATCACGTGACGTGTTTTCCATTAAACCGCACTCAGCCACCAGTGGTACTCCTACGGTGGGTTTTGCACACTTTGCGGAAGATGGAAAATTGGAAGACACTCCAGTTTTGAAGTATTGGCTGAAAAAATTGCATTCTTGAAGGATTACCTTGATATGTAATTCATCTCCTTGTAATAATAAACTCGAGAAGTTTGGCAATCTGTCAAAATGTGGGAAGGTTCAAGGCGTGCAATTTTGTTAATTTTTTTTTTTTTTTGAAAAACTCGATTGCTAAAATAAATATGAACCTCTTCCATTTTCAACGATAATGTCGGCCCTTCATCGCCTCAACACATGCTCAGCATGGCTCAAAGGCCGAACGGACACTATCGAAACTCGGTGCTTTTGGTTCCAATTCTTCATGCACCATATGTACAAAAGCACCGACCACTTTGCTTACTACCCTATCGTTACTTCAACCTGCAGAGCGAACCGCAACAGAACTTCATTCACTGGCTATGGCCAATCCAAAAGTCACTGATTCCACGAGTGTATAAAAGGACGCTAACGCGCAGAGGAAAACGTTGTCCTCGTGCCACCTGCCTATTTCAATACAAGGTTGAATTAAACGTATCTCCTTTGTGAAACATGTAGAGTCATGTCGTAGTGCGCCTCGGACGCTTTGTTGATCGCAATAGGGAAAACAGCGTTTGCGGGACTAAAAATGCAATCCATCATCTGGTGCATGCCACGCAAAAGCAAAAAGAAATTTACACGTCTAATCTTTCAGGCATGTTTACTCGATTTCAGTTATTTTTGATCTCAAGTATGAAAAGGCTGTAGTTTGATTGATGGCGTGCATCGATATTATCCCTTAGTCTATAGTGCAGACAAATTTATATGCAAAAAAATTAAACATTATATAATATTATCAATAATAAAGTTTCTTATTTTTAATTATTAAATAAACATATCAGCTTGCAAAATATCAAATATTTCCTAATTTAATAATAGGTTATTTATTTTAGGTTTATTTTTTAAAGCCGCAAGCTGCAAGCCGCAAGCTGCAAGCCGCAAGCTGCAAGCCGCAAGCTGCAAACCGCAAGCCGCAACGCAAGCCACAAGCCGCAACGCAAGCCACAAGCCACAAGCCGCAAAGTCGCAAAGTCGTAAAGTCGCAAAGTCGTAAAGTCACAAAGTCATGTGGAAATGTAATAACCACATTCTTAGGAAATAGCGAAGTGGTGAATCTGCGTACATTCGCAAGGAACCGGGTTATCCAAGGAATCTACGCACGGTCGATCGCTTTTCATGGTGATTCTAAGACGTTTTTCTTAGTGAAATCCTCAGAAAACGCGTCTAGTTCAGGCTGCACACCAGGGGCCGTAATTTGCGTGATATGTGGATTTATTTGAATTATGGATTATCTAGCTGAAATTATATACAAAAAGGCGAAGCCGCAAGGCCGAGATACCTGTGAACGGGCGACACCTAAAAGGCGAAGCCCTGTCACTTGTGTGCGGGCAAGGCCAGGACACCTGTGAACGGGCGAGTGACTTGTAAGCGGACAACACCTGAGTGGCGAAGCCGGATCGGGACAGGTCGCGATGTGCCAGGCGACGTCCATGAAGCAAGGCCAGTATGGTGTGAAATAACCAGATCACTAAAAAAGAATCATAAGAATAAAAGTAAGAATGTAAGTTCAGCGTCTTAATATGAAGATGAAAAGGTACAACTCTTACCTACAACCCTCACTAGCGGTCGCTACAACCCCACACCTCTTCAAACGCATTCATTCACATGAGCCTATCCAAAGGCTGGACCTGTGATAAAGAGCGGGATTACAATATGATATGATGAATACGTTCATAAAGAAAAAGACTAAACAACTCTCCATATGTATTCTACCCATTGGAAGTTGTTGGTTCTAAAGTAATAAGTGTGGTTGTGAAGGGCAATGGAAAGGTCAGAAAGAGGTTGGGGGTCAGAGGGTGAGTTGGAGGAGGGGAGAAGGGAATTAGAGGAAGAGTTAACAGAAGATTTGTAAAGTTCATATGGAAAGAAATAGGTATAAAAAGATGGTAGGGTGAGACGTGGGTGCATGAGACGTACGGATAAGCAGTGGGGAATCCATGTTGTTCACATGTGAAACCCGGAACCTAGAAACGCAATAAAAGGAGAGAAAAACACGAATGAAAGAATAAAAAGAAAGAACGTGTAAGGTATGGTATTTGTCAATCACAAAGATGATGTCACCGAATTCTGACCAATGAGGTTGATTATATCATGTGAATTCTGACCAATGGGGCTGATTCTATCACGTGATCACGTGGCAAAAAATGAGGCTGTCGGGTTAATCAACTTCTGACAACATATATCCATAATTATGTTATAAGCTAGTTTGTGATGTAAAAAATAAGGATGTGGGATATGGTCATCTACTATATTTCAGGGAGTACGGTATTCGAGTCCCAACCCATAAGTGAATGAAAGTGTTTTCAGCCACGAAAACGGAGAGAAGCACAAAGCGGCTGATGGATCCCATCATTTATATATTTATGAACATACCGGAAAAAGCAAGATAGGCAAAGCTCCGGATAATTTTGTTGAGTCTCCTTTAATTCACAGTTATGCCGGGATAAGCCGCAAACGAGTCCATGTTGCCGCTCGTTCAATTGTCAGGTATGCAGCAATGCGACAGTTGGTCAATTTTTTTTTTAATCTTGTGGACTCGACCCAATTGTTCTGATCAGCGGGTTTTTTTAATATGATACCGTATTACTGCGCCTCGACACGTAATTTTTTTAGTATGATATCGGCGTATTACTGTGCCTCACGCGTTTTTTTTTTTTTTTGTCGTGTTACTGCGCCTCGGACGTATGGTTTACGGGTCGTGTCATAGGTGCCGTAAAATGCTGTCTTGGATGCTTGTTCGATTTTGTCACAGCCATGTCTTCGCTGAGGTCATGATACATTCCCTTTGTGCGGGAATTAATCTGTGATTTTGCATGTGATCTTATAAAATTCGTTAATGGTTCTTTGTAGCAAGTTTCTTCCGTTATCAAAAAAAAAAAAAAAAGATTCCGTCATTCAGAACTTGACCAATGGAAACAAAGAGAAAAGTGAAAGGTGGGCTACGTATCGCGTGATGTCATCATCCATACAAATACGGCCACGGCCACCCGCCAATACGACTCACTCCAATACTGCAATGTCGCAACAAACCACACCCCAACGAAACTGGATATCCACGAAAAAGCGTCCGAAACCACTCCGTCAGACATTGCTCGCCTCGCCCACCATCACCCCCACAACCACCCGCAAAACCACCACTCAACCGCCGCCCGTACTCGCGAGGCAGTCGTCCATACTGAGTTTTGTAACAAAGGAGAAAAAGGGGGGAGATGAGGGGCGGGGTGAGGGGAAGAAGCGGAAGAAAGTGGACCTTTTTGAGGGTAAGGAGGAACAGGATAGAGAGAATATGGTCGGCACGAAGGATATGGTGAGCCCACGCGGGAAACGTGCGTCCGACAACATCCTCACCCCGCAATCTGCACTACGTGTACGCTCGAACCAACCTATGACACCCTTTAACTCTATAGCATACAACACCCCACCATGCACTGTCGCCAAACCACGCAAGCTTTCCCCTTTGCCCCGTCATCCCCCGTCCGATGATGACCACGCTCTCTCGCGCGCATCAAGATCCATCCGGCCCACACTACCACCACCATTTGTCTACCGCTTCGACTTCTCTCCACGCGACCACGATCCCCGTGATGATCCCACACTGGCCGCGCTCTCTCCCTCTCCCCCCTCCTTTTCGCCCTCCCCTCCCTCCACCTCCGCGCCCCTCGTGTCAACTGGGACTTCCTCCACCTCTGCGCTCCTCGTGTCAACTGGAATCCCCTCCCCATCCGCGCACCTCGTGTCAACTGGGACCCCGCCTGCCAAGCACCCTCCACAAAACCGCGTACCTTCTGCTACATCAACAGCCTCTGATGACGACGAGCTCGGAGCCCAACCCGACACGCAGAGCACGTGCATTGAATCTACGCCGCCGCATGTGCCCGTCCCTACGTTGTTCCCCCCATCTCCACCCTCGCGACGTCGGCGCCGACGTGAGGCTGAGGAGCCGAACCTTGAGAGCTTGACTTTTGTGCGCGCGGACGAGGAGGTTATGAAGGTGTATAACGAGTTTCATGGGTTTGCGGCGGCAGAGGAGCGGCGTGCAGTGAAGAGGAAGGTGGTTGACGAAAGTGAATCGGGCGGGAGCACGGAAGATGACGGGGGCGCCGAAATTGTGGTTCTGAGCAGTGACACGGACGACGTGGTGACGGCCGCAGAACTGGAGCCGACGACGTACGAAGACGATGCCACGCTGTTAGTCGACTCGCAACACTCCAGTCCGTGTTCGGGTCACTCGTCGACATCAAATATTATTTCCCCGACGAGAATCCCCGTCGCGCCATTGCTTTCCATTACGGACAACATCATGCTTTCAATACTGGACGACGACGACGACGACGCCGCACCGAGCTCTCGTCGCACGCAGGACGTCGTCTTGGCACGTTCCCTCCGCACCTCACCACCGCTGCTGATCCACATGCCCTCTCTAACGGACGATGACGACGCCGCGTGGGCCGACGAATCGAACATTTCTCCGACCGCACCTCGGCATTCTTCCCTAGCGCGACTACTACCTCAATACTGTCCCTCCCCCGTCATCATCCCCATCTCAGACGACGATGACGATACGCTGGACCACGACCCGGTCCCGAATGTTCCCCCAACCTCTCATTGGTTCTCCCCATCTCCATCCCAATCCCCATCCCAACTTCCACCCTGTCTTCCCCTCCCCATGCCCTCTCTGACGGACGACAACGACGCCACGCTGGCCGGCGAACCGATATTGAACAGTCACCCGACCGCACTTCGGCACTCCTTGGCTCGATCGCCACATGCACCACACTCCGTGTCCCCTATCCTCGCCGTGCTGGACAACGATAACCCTATGCTGGTCCACGAGCCGGCCCTGAGCAATCCTCCGATTGCACATCGGTCTTCTTCCCCATCTCCATCTCCACCCCCTGCACACCTACCCGACATTGGGCTTCCCATCTCTTCTCTGACGGATGACGACGACGCCACAGAGACCAACCGCTCCTCCCCTTCCCCTCCGCTATCTCAAACACCGGTCTACCGTCCTGGCAGCAAGCTCCTCGCATTCTTGGGCATCACGGACTCCGAATCCTCTTTAGATACCGATGACGACAACTTCGCCTCCCAAGAAACACAGCTGGTCCCATTAAATTCCATACCTCCCAACTCCATACCTCCCTCGCAGCCACAAGATCGGCACATTGCGACTCGCACGCGTTGGAGAGAAACGCCAGAGCCCACCTGGCAATCGCCGCCGTTGTCGTTTCCGTCGTCGATTGAGGGGGAGATAGAGGAGAATGAGGTACAAATGGACGCTGGAGCGAGGAGTGGTACGTGAGGGTGAGAGAATGTGCCGACGTGGAGGCCGACGATGGGGAAGGAAGAGGAGTGGGAGAAGTAAAAAAACATTTGGTGTTAGGAGATGTCGTGTAAGGGTAGGACGGTTTGAGTAGAACTGAAATATGATAAGGTTGAGTAAAGTTGGAAAGTATGTTTAGGTTCACTTGGAAAAGCGAATCACTATCTGAATGTATATATGTATGTATGTATACGAATCAGTATCTGAATGTATGTATGTATGCATGTATGTATGTCACATTTGCTGGTTAGCGTTGACTCTTGCATAGAAGGTATGCGTTGCGCCCGTTAAATAAAGTATACAACTTGACAATAAAATCACGTGACAGACAGCGACTTCTGTAAGACCCTAAGTCGAACAGCGCAGAAGCCTGACCAAAACACAATCCCACGTCCTGGTTCCTTTTGAATGTGCGTGACCGTTCCCTCCTCCACCAAATCTCCATCGGCCAAATATCCTTTTTTTTTTTTTTTTGAGAT
>RBNI01001498.1:0-22167 GCA_003990745.1 Jimgerdemannia flammicorona | reverse complement strand
AAAAAAAAAAAAAAAAAAAAAAAAAGAACTTCACTACCTTTTAAAGAGAAACCTGCTACTTAAGAAATAAGCCACACTATTAGTTCATTTATCAGATAAGTCTGAAGATTTCTGCCTTTTCCACCACCTAAGAGAAAGCCACCTTGCTCAAGCCAGTTTCTGATGCAACTTCACAGTAAATCTATTTGTACAAATGAAGCCAGTCTTTGATGCAACTTTGCCAAGAGACCCTTTCCCAAAAGCTGCCAGTTATATTTCCCAGTTGAAGCTGCTGATTCAGAAAGAATCTACATCATCTAAGTTATCTAAGCTATCCATATCACCCAAGTAATATTTTTAGAAAGCTGATCAATTCAGGAAGAATCTATGATATTTGAGTTATCTGAGTTATCCAAGTTATCTGTGACATCCAAGTTATCTAAGTTATTGGTTTGTTCTCAGTGAGCTGATACAGAAGAATCCACTACCAGAATAATTCTCAGTAAGCTGCCATTTTAGAAAACTACCATGCTATACAGAGATTATTGCCCAGAAACTTCCTACTTTTGGAGATCACCATCACTCAAGAAGGAAAACTACTAAATTACCAGATTATCATGCATAAGGAATCCATTATATTACACAAGACTATCACCCAGAAATTATATACTTTTGGAGATTGTTGTACTATATGCAAAATTCTATCAATTTCCAGTTGACTCAAGAAGAAAACCTATTCACAAATTGCCACTACACCCAGAGAACTATCCCAATAAGGAAATCTATATACAAATTGACTATCACATGACCAGAGGAACTACCATTGTATCCAGATTGACTATTATACTACTAAACACCAATAAGGACCTCAGGAAACCAAAAACATTTTATTACTTTTAACAAAGTAACTGGGGGCTCAAGCCAAACTACACCAATCTCCAATCTTGTAATTTGCCTCCATTGAGCCAGGTATATTATATTTGGAGGCTTAACTAAGAAGATTTCAAATCAATATGACTTTTCAGCTCACAAGAACCTATAGTCAAACTAGATACATTTGATACAATACCAATCTCTATCACTATAAAAGAACTAGTTATCACTAGTATCTGGACAGAAAGAGAAGTAATCACCTCAAGACTCACCAACTACCCAGTATCAGAAGGATCTCAACCAGAAGCCAATACAGCTAGAGATCTCCAAGTAGATTAACCAGACAACATAGGTGGCTCTGTTGGACAACTTGAAGAACTTGCACAAGAACTAAAAGACCTCATTACACAAGCCTGGGATATTACAGCCAGACACCCCATATCAGTCCCACCAATCTCACCTATTGAATCTTTATCACCAGCTCTTGTAGAATTGAAAGTAGCTTCTATAAGAATATTTAGGCTCATTCCACTTTGTCTAAGGTCCAGAATACTATTCTCAAGATACCCAAGTACCCCCATCTTCAGTAACAGTTCAGAAAGTAAATCTGAATCAGAATTTAGACCAGAACCAGAATTAGAAAAAAGTGACAATAAAATGACCATCTTACTACCAACTTTTGCAAGATATCTGAAGGAAGACTCCAGAGAATTCCTTGATGGAATTGAAGGAATTGCAGTCTTGAGGAATCTCTCAGATGAAAGAAAAATCACCATCTACAAGATTCAGCTCAGAGAACCAGCTAGAGGAATCTTCCACTGAATAGCAAATGACCCACATTCAGAACTGGCAAGACAGATACAAGCAGTAGTATCTTATGAGCTAGAATATGTAGCCATAGTCTACTGGCTTATTGAAAAGTATGCAGGAAATGAAACCCACCACAAGGCTCAAGAATCTATCATGGAGATAAAGATGAATCTTGAAGAATTATCCAGAGCTTTCTTCATAAGAATCCAGAAGAGAATATATGCTGTTGGGTTCAATACTACTAACCAAGACATTATAGGTCCAATGACCTTCATGAATGGAATTCCTCTGAACATTGCCCAGCATATGTATACTCTAGGCATTAGAAGGTCTGAAGAGCAAGTAGATATAGCCTAAGGATTCTTTGATGTCAGATAAGGAACTACCTGGAGTGATCATGATAAGAAAGAAGATAAAGAAGATATCCTGGTCAAAGCCCTATAAGGACTCCTTTAAGGACAAGAAAGATCTGAGGAAAGAAGACCAACCAAAGAAAGAAAGAAGGACAGGAGTGAAATCTAAGACCTCAGCTCTAAATTGGACTGATTGGTAGGGCAGATTGAAAAACTCACCATATATGAAAATTGGAGTTACCAAGACAATAGAGGATATTCACCCCAGAGGAGCCAAGGTTATCCACCAAGAGATAATAGGAGCTACTAGTAAGAGGAAAGAAGGTACTCTATCCAAAACAGAGCCCAAGTCCAATACTTCTACTGTAGACAATTTAGACACTATACCACTAAATATGACAACAAAAGAAGTGACCAAAGGGACTCAGAACCATCAAACTGAAGGAATAACACTCAGAACAAGAAGACTGAAGCCCATTCTATTAAAGATTTTGAGAAAGCAAGCAATAGTAAAGACTACAGTAATCTGGACTTGTATTCTATCAAGATTACTATCTGGAAAACAGTCTACTCAGTAGAAAAAAGGAAGAGACCTATAGGAAGGCTATCCAGGAATATCAGCAGAAGAATCATCTAAGAAGAAGATGAGGAACATGAAGAGGAACAGGTAGAAACACCTCCCTGAACTCCCTCACCATTTGTTCCTGAGACAAATGAGCTGCTATCAGAAAATGAAGAAATGGAACAAGAAGAGTGGGAACCTGCTGCCCCAAAGCCTAAGAAGAAGTATACCCCAAAGACCATATCTAGAGACATTTACAATGAAGCCTGGCAGAAAATTCAAGAAGCCAAGATAGAGGTCCCCCTTCTGCAGTTTCTACAACTAACACTAGCTGGAGTTTGAAACAAATTGCTGAGGACCACCAGATTTAGCACTGGCTGAGTTCTCATCCCACAGCAAGAGCCAGCCCCCATATCTATCTAAGCTACAGAGAGACATATTAGTACCTACTTATATGGAGACATTGGAGGACAAATGGTGAAAATCCTCATAGACATAGGAGTAGCTATCTGTACTATTACCAAATAGTTCCTGGATACCCTCCAATAGCCCATTGATGGACCATCCAACCTCAGCATCATAGTAGCAGATGGAGCCCAAACTCAACCCCTTGGAGAAGTATGGAATATCACTATTTCCCTTAGACACATTTAGTTCTCCATCCCAAAAGCTATTATCACTGAAGCTATTACCTATGATATGATTCTTGGTATCAACTAGATGAAAGAAATGAATGCAGTTGTTGATATTGGTCAATAAGTACTCAAGTTTGACTACTGAGGCAAGAAGTACAGAGTTAAGGTGATCAGCTATGAACAATCAAAGAAGAATAAGAAGGTTACTATCTAGAAAGAATATGCCAGTAGTGAAAAATCTACTATAGAAGAGGAAGAAGAATCTGAAGATGGAAATGATCCCAGACTCAATCCCAGAATCAACCTAGTAGATGACAGACCAGAAGACAATAAATGGACCAAGAACACTGTCCCCATTACTATTGGAGCCATTGCAGGAGAAATCAAAAGATACCCCACCTGCCTCAAGAGACACAAGTGCTCCAAATACTTCTCCAAGATTATTGGAACAAGGAATTCGCCTGGCATAGCCTGCCCTGAGTGCAGAAGGAAGAAGAAGAAATACAGACATATTCCAGAAACACCTGCAGCTGAAGCTGCAGAAGTACAAGTAATTTGGGGCTAAGAATCATCTAAGAAAGAAGAAGTTCCTGACCAAGAAGTTCCTGACCAAGAAGTTCCTGACCAAGAAGTATCTGAAGAAGAAGAGGTCCCCAAACTCATTCTCTAAGATGACTCTCACTGAATACTATCTGAAGACAATGACTCTTAGAATATAGAAGAAGGACCCAGTACAATCCCCATTGTTTCCAAGAAATAAACTCACTAAGAAAAGGCATTTTGGCTAGGAAGATATTCACACCAAATGGTTTTCCACTCCCTCAGAGACTACTGCTATTAGTGCTATTTACTAGACCAGTAAGAGAGACAGAGACCCCAGAGACCAGAACCCCTGAATACAGTTGCACAGTCAACTATCTTCCAAGAAGTTACCACCAAGTTGCAAAGTTGATTCAGAGGATAAGGTCTCTTCACCTGAACAGAAGTATATCTCTTGTCCACCCTTCTATCAACTTATGACCAAGATGGGTACCAATTCCCAAGACAACAAGAGATCAATAATCAAGAACATCATTTCTAAGCAATGGGATATTGTAATCATAGAAGACACCCAGACTGCCAAGACTGCAGACATCAGAAGATCATCTCAGTCATGATGTTGCAATCCACACTTTGAAGAGAGGAGATAACTGAAGCCAGATCTGAAAAAGCCAGACCAAGAAGCCAGAAAGAAGGACCCTCAAGATCTATGATTTGGGAGAAGACATCCTAGCTCTCATCAGACATACAACCTGCTAAGGATAGGTAGAGAATGCCACCAACTTCATGAAAGCCCTAGACCCTACAAAAAGAAGAGGGATCAACTATCTCTGAGACCCTTCTACTGGAGCCAGGTGGCTACACTTCAACCTCAGAGTCTGGAGGCTCTCTGCCAGTGGAGATTTAGCCCAAGGATAGCCCAAACTCAGCAAGGATATTGCTCAGTATGCCCTGCTACATCCCAAGGCCAAACCTCCAACCAAAGCTCACCCAGAAGATGTAGGGTATGATCTTTACAGTCTAGAGAATGAATCCATTAAGCTTGGAAAAATATTCATAATCAGAACTAGACTAGCCATGCAGCCACCCAAAGGAGCTTATATCCAACTGATCTCAAGGTCTGGACTTGCCAGACAAGGAATAACCATAGAAGGAGGAACCATTGACCCAGAATATATAGGTAAAATCAAAGTCATTCTACATAACAGTAGTACAGAATAGTACCAAATCATTAGAGGACAGAAGATTGCCCAAATAGTCTTCATAAAGGTCAAGACCTCACAATTACAAGAAGTCTCTGAACTGACTGAAGGAACAAGACAAGCTAAAGGATTTGGAAGTTCAGACAAGAAGAAAGTACATCTCCTTTAAGTCAACTATCTCAAGAGGAATGCTCTCCAGCAAGTATATTACCAATTAGTCAGACTGCACAAGAATCTCATCCTGGAGCCTGGAAAATGAACCACCTTCAAAATCTTTGTACCACCTGACCCCAGAAATCTTTTCTTTGAACCCAATGAAGATATTCCACACCTGGATATAGAGGGACATATCTTCCCTGACAAGATGAACTCAGTGTACTCCCGAGCAATCAACCAAAGTTGGGAAATCATCATATTACTAAAAGGAACCATCATAGGATACCTGGTGCCTTTTTTCAACCAAACTCATAGGGAATTTTATGAACTAAACCTATCAGGAAACTACAAAAGGTCCCAGAAGAAAGAAAAGACCCCTCTGTGACCCAGGAGACAGTGAAGCCTTCCACTAACATTGGAGAAGAATTGACACCCCAACAATAGCAACAACTAGCAGAACTTCTCAACAAATATCAAGATATCTTCACTACTGATTATGGCAACCTGCCATATAACCCATTATATCACCACAGCATAAATACAGGAAATGCAACACCTATCTGGCAGGAACTCTATAGAATACCCCATCACTTAAAAATATTTAAAAAGGAGCATATTCAAGAACTCTTAGACAATGGAGTCATCTGACCCTCTACCAGCCCCTGGGCCAGCCCTATACTTATTGTACCAAAGAAAGGAGGATAGAGACTCTGTGTAAACAGATACCTTTCTCAGCTACAATTCACATTATACATACTTTTACAACACACTTTCAAGTCATTTATTGAAGAAAGGTACTAAGGCAATGGCAAACAGCAAGCAATCTGGGGCATATACTGGATAGGGCAGCCCTAGCATGTTCAACTGACAGCAGGTGGGGAGAGGTCCTGGTCTGGAGGAAGGTATGAGGGGGCTGCTGGTGGGAGGATGAGGAGGGAGAGAAGGTAGTGGTGGAGGACAAGGGTCTAGGAGGGTGAGCTTTGTGGAGATGATGAAGGAGAGACAGCAGACATTGAGGCTGGAGGGATGGCTGAAGAAAGGCAAGGAGATAGAGAAGACAGCAGTTTGCAGGGGAGTAGCTCTTGGTGGTGAGGGCAGTAGAGCTGGGGAAGTAGTGGCTGGGGTGAGCATAACAGCTAATAGTGATGGGACTGCCAATCTGGAAAAAAATCCAAATGTGACTGCTGATAGCACAGCTGAGCAGCAGGGGCTTAGAGAGTAGGGGGACTTGGCAGATAGTGTGACAGACCTGGTAGTGGCCCCATTACTCAAAAAATCAATCTTGGCATTCGTAGTTACACTGTGCTTTTGAGGCCTAGTGGTGATAGTGAAAATGATACTGGGGCTTATCACTAAACAGATGGTTGGAGCAGCATTGGTAAAGTTTCTAAAGGGCCTGAAAGGAGTGAAAGTGGGCTTTGAGGAGGCTGGGCCTTTAGAGGAGGTGCTGAAGGTTGGCCTGACTGTTGGGGAAGTGTGTGTCCCTATGGCATGCTGCCTGAGATGGGATCCCAGGGTAGTATAACTGCTAGTGAAAGAAGTGCTCATGGTGATAGTGGTAGAGATAAGAAGGAGAGTTGAGGAGGTTATGGTAGAGTATGGCAAGGTGGTAGACATCAGCTTCAGGGTTTGGGAAGGGATCTTGCTCAGGACTGGGGATGTAGATGTGCAGATTTGGCTGGCTGGGAAGAAGGCTACTAGGAAGACAAGGAACTGGCTATTGGTGATGATCTGGGGGGCAATCTTGTGTAAGGTGATGAGGGTGAAGAAGAGTAAGGAGGAGGAAGAGGATTTGTTGGAAGTATTGGAAGAGCTGAGTAGTGCAGTAGAGCAGTGGACAAAGGCTTGGAAGGCTTTTGTGGAATCAATATACTTAGAGGTAGTGGATGGGAAGCAGATTAGAATGGACAAGGGGTAGTGGGAAAGAGCTCAGGAGCATAAGTGTCAGAAGGAGCTGTTGGCTAAGCTGGAAGATGGATCTCAGAAGGATGCAGGTGGAATGGTAGAGGCAGGGGGTGCCAAAGTGAGTGTCTGGGCCAACAAGGATGGCAGGAGCACAGGGAAGGTGGCAGAGGAGGACAGAAAAGCAACTGGCAAGGATTTGTATGCTAATGGTATATTTGAGGTCTGGGAGGAGGACTGTGAGGGATTGTCTACCCCTACTCCTCTTATCAGGTGAGGTCTGGTTTTCTGAAGTAGGGTAGTAGAGAATGTACCAATGAGGGAGGCCCAGTGAGTGCAGTTTGGAGTTTCTGAGGTGGCAAATGGGGGACAAGTAGTGGTGGTTGGAGAGGAGGAACTGGTGGATGTCCCAGAGGTATAGGATGAGTCTGTAAGTGCAGGGACTGACACCACAATATTGGATGGAGGGAGACTGGTGACTTCTGGGGGAAAGAAGGTAGGGAACCTGCTTTGGGTGTACAGAATGATAAATAACCTGGCAGCTGAAGAGTTGGAGGAGGTAGACTTGAGAGTAATAAGTGATGAGCATTGGGCAAGGATTCTGCAAAGAGATGGGGTGGAGCTGGCATTGAAGACAGAAATCCTTGCAGTATATCTGGAGAAGGAAGGGTATGAGGTAGATAAGGAGCAGGAGGCTGAGCTGGCAGGGATTGCTGGTGAGAGGGCTAAATACTGTTGGGACAAGCATCATAGATTGTAGCTCTGGCAGGAGGCCTGCCTGGAGTACTGTGAGAAGTTTGAGGAGAAGGCAGATGGGGAGATGAATGAGCTATTGGCTAGACTGGAGGCTCAGAGGACTGAAGAAGAAGCAGTGACTGTGGAATATAATCTAGATATAGTGCAGGAAGAGGTGAACATAGAGTAGTAGAGATAGAATAGATAACATACCATATTTCATTATGAATAGTACAACCAACATTTTCTCTTTAAATGTGAATGGGTTATGAGGCACTTCTCAATGTAGGAACATTTTTACTTAGCTGAAGAGATTGGAGGCCGATCTCTTCCTCTTGCAGGATATTAGGTGCAAGGATGATTTGGATAGGCTGGAATGGATGAAAGAATGGGGAGGTGAGGCAGTTTGGGAGGGCAAGGTTGGGATTCTGATCCAAAAGGGTCAAGAGGAGATATGGGAGATGAGGAGCTAGGGGGAAAGATTGGTCTGGAGAGAGTAGATATGTATAGGCTGGGAGCCAGTCACAGTGGGCTCCTGTTACTGCCCTGCTATGCAGAGTGAGCATGTGAATTGGATGAAGGATCTCCAGGAGAGTGGGGTCCTTGTGGAGGCTGGGGTGGATGTGCTTGGTGGCAACTTCAATATGGTCTGGGATATATGAGTAGATAGAACAGATAGTGGAAGAGAAGCTGAGAATAGGAGTGGAGGGTTGGCAGTATGGGAGGATGTGAAAAGGCTAAGTGCTTTGATAGATGCTGGTAGGGAGTATTGGGGTAATAGAAGGATATATATGCACTGAGCAGAGGGTCTGGGGACAAGGATTGACTGGATACTGATAGCTAGCTGCTGGGGATTAGATGTTTAGAAGTCACTGGAAGTAGAATGGTGCCCTTGGTCAGATTATTGGGGGCTGTTAGGGCAGGGACATTTTGGGGGAAGTGGGGATGGATCTGGACATTAGTACCTCAATTCCTCATTACTAGATGATAGGATCTGATGGAACACATGGGTAGAAGACATTCAACTGAGGGTAGAGAGCTAGAGGCAGGAAGGTATCCTGGTTGGTGTTAGGTGGATGAGGATGAAAGTGATGGCCAAGGTTTACTAGAGTAAGGCTGGTAGGGAGGCTGGGAAGCAGAGGAGGCAATAGGTGAGATGGGCTTCTATTATACTGACCAGACTCTTGGAGGATTGGGCAGAGGTAGCTATGGTGGTGGAGGGAAGAGAGGATTAGAGATTGATGAGGGTGAAAAAAGAGATTGGGGAGTTACAACAGGTGCTGAGGGATGAGGAGGAGGCAAGGGTGCAGAGCTTAGCAGCATAGCTTCATTGGTAGGGGTTGGAGGAAGGGAAGAGGCCCTCTAAGTATCTCATGAGAGCCCTTCAGGTGAGAAGGGTACAGCAATAGTGGGAGGGAGTGATTGACTCTGATGGTATACTGGTACATGGTATACAAGACATCCTTGGTTCACTAAAGGAGTGATGGAGTGGATTGTGGAGTGAGGAGGAGGGGGGGGTGGATGCTGCTGCCATTGACCAGATATTGGAGAATTAGTACCTTCCTCAAGTAGATGGGCTGGGTGACTTGGTGTTGCCAGTACAGGAGGAGGAGATCCACCAGGTTCTTGCCACGACAACCCTGGGCATGGTACCTGGGGAGGATAGTCTGCCCTGAGACTTCTGGAAGAAGATGGTGAGAGTCCTGAGAGTTCTGAGTGAGATGACAGCATTGTGTAACTTTATATTACAGACAGAAAGATGGGTGGGGGAACAGGATCTGGGGCTGGTGACACTGCTTTATAAGAACAAAAGAAGGTATGAGGACTGGAAGAACTGACAGCCAATTATACTGCTAGATATGGACAGAAAGTTGGTAACTAAGGTGGTAGTTGTATAGCTACAGAAGGTAGCCCAGTAAGTCCTGAACATTGAACAGAGGGGCTTTGTAGGAGGCTGGCTCATTAGGAATGGTACAGCTTGGGTGTATGGAGTTATTGAAGGGGCACAAGCCTGGGGACTAGATGAGTGATTGGTCTTCTTGGACCAAGAGAAGGCTTATGACTAGGTGCAGTGAGTCTGACTGGCAAAAGTATTAGATAGGACCAGAGTCCCACAACAGTTCTAGTCAGCAATGATCAGTCTACTGGAAAGGAGTAGGGTGGCACTCATTTGTAATAGACATAGAGGAGTATCATTTCCCCTGAGTAGGGGAGTATCCCAGGGAGACCCACTGTCCCCCATTCTATGTTCTTTCCCTGGAGCCCCTAATGGACAGAATCAGGTGGAAGATAATGGAGCTCTCTGTCTTTGAGATTGGGTGGAAAGTTGGGGCCTTTGCAGATAATATAGTTGTTGGCCTGGGATCTATTGCTGATGTTGAGAAGCTCAAGAAGACAGTAGAGTGGTATGAGGAGAACTCTGGCACCAAACTCAATTGGCACAAGTGTGAAATAATGGTATTGGGCAATGGTCTGGTGGATAGGGACATCATTAGAACAATCATCCCTACTGGTGAGATAGTGTGGTACTTGGGTATTTATTTGTCAGTATATGGGTCAGTACTGCCTAAACTTTGGTGGGAGCAGAGGGTTGGAATCTGGGGGGAGGCCTTGCAGAGTTGGGGGGGGGTTGCTATTTATCTCTAGCAGGGCATGTCTTGATTTTGAATATCTATTGGCTGCCAAAGTTGTGGTATTTGGTTTATCATCTGGACTTCCTAGCCTAGGTTGTGAAGTGATTATTGAAGCTGGCCAAGGAGTGGATCTGGGCTAGAAGAAGGGGTCAGATCAGTTGGGAGGTCTTATCTTTACCAGTAGCAAGAGGAGGATTTGGGCTGGTCAACTTTCTGAAGCAGCTATACTGCTTGAGGGTATGGTGATTGAAGAGAGTGGTGGAATTGAGAGGAGACAGTTGGATTCCCCTATTACAGAGGATCTGAGAGATAAGAACCTCACCAAGAGGCTTGACAGGCAATCTCCTTTCATTGGTGGGGCTTCAGAAGACCATGCAATTGTGATATAAAGGCTTCTGGTGGGGAGTTGCAGAGGGGATACACTACATTGGAATTCATTGGCAGAGTAATGAAGGAGAGGTGGCTTGGGACCCAGTGATGTAGAGATGAGACTGAGTGTTGTTGGGAGGCATTCTCTTAGTCAAGTTTAACATTGGTGATGAGATAGACTGCCAAAATGGACTAGGCCAGGATCTGTGGCCTAGTGAATAGCAGGGAGTCAGTATTGGAGAAGAATAGAACTGACATAGCATGTGGGCCTAGAGTACTGAGGTAAGGAGATAGATACTGCCAAAGTACTGGGTGGTCTGATGGTACATACTGAGGAGGAATGTGATGCTCAATTTCCACTTAGGGCACCTTATCGAGGGGGGTTGCTTTGACTGTGAGGAGTGCCATAATGTAGGGTAGGAAAGGGTAGGAAGGAGGATATATGCAGATACCTGAACATTGGCTAAGGGAGTGTAAGGTACTTAGTGACTTCTGGCGGGCTGTTGGGGACTGCTTGGGGGTAGTGTATCAGAGTGATGGCATGCAGGATTGGTGGGAAGATCTGAGAAATAGACTAGTGGGGGGGGTGGGAAAGGAGTGGCTTACCTTAGGCTGGGTTTTGGCAATTTGGGTAGAGTTGGTCAGTCACTGGTTATTTATTTTTGAAGATAGGAGGAGACTTGGCTTAGAGGACCAGTTGTTATATTGGCAAGGCCTTATGGAAGACACCTTGACAGGCTGGTGGCTTGGTTGGGGCTGCAGAGTGGTTGAAGATACCACTTAGTAGAGAAGATCTATAGGTAAAGTCAGAGAAGAGTGAGGGTAGTGGGTGAGAAGGTAGCCTTTATTTGTAATAATGCAAGGAGGGGCTCCCCTATGGGAATCGGATAGGGGGAGGGGATGATGTATATTTATGAATAGATTGGTAATAAATGGTGGAGTCCAAGTGACTATAAAAAAAAAAAAAAAAAAAAAAAAAAAAAAAAAAAAAAAAAGAGACTCTGTATAGATTACAGAAAACTCAATTCAGTCACTGAAAAGGATATCTATTCTTTGCCCAGAATCAATAACCTTTTGGATCAGTTACAAGATGCCAGATACTTCAGTAGTATGGACCTTTTTGTAGGATTCTATGAGATCTCCATAGATCTCAAAGACATTCAAAAGACAGCCTTCTTTACTTTAGGAAAACTGTTTGAATACCTTTGAATACCCTTTGGACTTTGCAATACACCTTCCACCTTTCAGAGGATGATGAATTCAGTCTATATCTCCTTGATCTACTACTGTCTAATTATATATATAGATAATTCCAACATCTATTTAGCAAATTTCAAAGAATACCTACACCACTTAAAGGAATTCTTCAAGCTCACCTGCAAGAATCACTTGAGACTGAATACAAAGAAATGCTACTTCAGGAAACAGAAACTTGAATTCCTTAGATTCATAGTTTCAAAAGAAAGAACTCATGCAGACTCAAAGAAAACAGAGAAGATCAACAATTGGTCAGTACTCAAGACCTCAAAGAAAATACTATTATTCCTGATGCTAGTATCTTACTACAGAAGATTTATCAAGGACTTTGCCCAAATCACTACCCTAATCCAAGTCCTTCTCAAGAAAGAAGTGTCATTCAAATAGACAGAATCACAAGAAAGAGCCTTCAAAGAACTCAAGAACCACATGACTATAGCACTGATCCTTATATACTCCAATCTACAGAAGCCATTCATCTTGTATATAGATGCTTCTAAAGATGGCCTAGGAGCAGTTCTAGCCTAGGAAGGACCTGACTAACAACACTATGTGATAGCTTATATAAGCAGAGCTATCAATGATAGCACCAAACTGAAATGCCTTACAGTCATATGGGCAGTCACTCTGTTTAAGCATTATCTCATCAGAAAAAGATTCACTCTGATCACAGATTATATAGTCCTCAAATGGCTATTCAACTATAAGAAATCTATCAGAATCCTGGTCTGCTAGATCCTTATCCTTCAGGATTACAAAATCACTATCATCTACAAAGCAGGAAAAGCTTACAACAATGTTGATATACTTTCTCACCAGCTCCAATGAATCAGAAGAAGAGTGTTCTAAGGAACTACACTCTAAAGGAAGCTTCTTAGACCATCAAGGCACAAGAAGATCTCATCCAAAAAGAACATCAGAAAGCCTACCAAGGACAAGCAAATATAGAAGAAAAGTTATGAACAACATACCAACATTGGCCCAATCTCAGAATGTAAGTCTGAGACATACTCAAGAAATATAACACCTGCCAGAAGTACCAAGGAAGAAAGAACTACCAAGCACTACTGCAACCAATCACACTATCAGAAAACATCTTTCAAAGATGAGGAGTAGATGTAATTGGATCCCTACCAGTTACACCAAGAAGAAACAAGTACATTCTTATATTTGTGGAACATCTGACCAAGTGGCCCAAGGCTTTCCCAATAGAAATCACAGATGCCTTAACTATTATAGGCCTTCTCCATAAACTCATACTCAGATATAGACCTCCAGAAAAACTCATCTCTGACTGAGGCACAGAATTCATCAATAACATAATCATAAGTTATGCTCAAATTCACAAGATCCACCTCAAACAGACTACATCATACCACCCTCAGACCAATAGCATGATAGAAAGAATGAACCAGACCATCAAGAGAGAACTTGCCCAAGTCAATCCTACCAATTGGGACCTCTGCTTATCTGAGATCCTATGGGAAATTTGGAATACCCCTGCTGCCTCCACCAAACAAAAGTCATTTGAAATGATATTTGCCAAGAAAACCAGAACTGCTGACCATGAGAACCTCAGAGATCTCCTCAAGAAGGCAGAACAATTACATAATCAGGCCTGAGTTCAGATTACCAAAGCCCAAGAAAGACAAAAAAAGTACTATAACCAGAAACAGAAGGATCAGGAGATCAAGATTGGAGATCAAGTACTAGTTTGGAGAAATATAATTGAAATAAATTTTGCTGCCAAATTGGAGCTCAAATGGGAAGAACTTTATCTTATACACAATATCTAAGGAATCAGTATCTATTTAAGAAGCATAGATGGATGGACCCTCAGGACACCAGTACATATCAACTGCCTCAAGATATACCTCTCCCATCATAAACCAGAAAATTGACCAGTACCTCCAGACCCTTGTTCTGAGTTCATTTCAATCACTCTCAGTCTCTCTTCCACAATTCCAACAAACCAATGGAAACCCCCTTCAGTAAATCCAGACCCATCAAGAAAACCTTACCTTGGCCAGATGTTTACTATAAGTTCACCAGCTACAGGCCTACTATGTAATTGGAGAACAGTTGCAGAACCTCCCAGCAGCAGACCTGACCTACATCAGAAACTCCACTGGCCTCACTCAGAAAAATACTACTGCTGTAGACAGATTGTATACAATCTACAAAAAAAATATCCCAGCCTTAACACAAGCATAATTCCTTCTGAATGATATTCAAAACATGAGCCCTGCCATCTACTGAAGCATCATCAATTATGTCAAAATCCTATTCCTAGAGGAAGAAGAAGAATGTATTAAGTGGAGTAACTCTGATCCAAATGAAGATACTGGTTCAGATATTGATACTGAAGATGTTTATACACATTGGAATGATGACTAAAGGATTGTCTGAGAACAGACTATTCTTTAATAGGGGCTGATGTGATGAGCAACAGAATTGTACTGCAAAAATCATAAATTAGCTACATACTATATCTAGTATACTAAGCAACCAAGACTACTTTACTGTGCCAACCTATATATTTAGCCAGAGATACTCAAAACAGTATGTTTACTTGGAGATAAGAGTGAATAAACCTCAGTCCAAAATTTGAACCCAAAGTAAAAGACAAGTCTGCCTACCATACTTTAAGAGGAACTCTACAGCTACTGCTAGGATATTGTGAGCTTTACTATTCTATTTTCACTCTGGTCTCCTTTCTGATACAAAGCCTTGGTATGCTTGCCAGACTAAGCCTGAAGAATTTGAGTTTGCCACCTAAGTTCAAGGAAGAACTTTGCTACCTTTTGAAGAGAAACCTGCTGCTTAAGGAATAAGCTATGCTATTGGTTTACTTGCCAGATAAGTCTGAAGATTTCTGCCTTTTCTGCCACCTAAGAGAAAGCTGCCTTGCTCAAGCCAGTTTCTGATATAACTTTGCAGTAAATCTGTTCATGTAAATAAAGCCAGTCTTTGATACAACTTTGCTAAGAGACCCTTTTCCAAAAGCTGCCAGTTATATTTCCCAGTTAAAGTCACTAATTCAGGAAGAATCTGCATCATCTGAGTTATCCAAGCTATCTGTGCCACCCAAGTAATATTCCCAGAAAGCTGATTGATTCAGGAAGAATCTGTGACATTTGAGTTATCTGAATTATCTGAGTTATCCATGATATCTGAGTTATCTGAGTTATTAGTTTATTTCCAGTAAGCCAATATAGAAGAACCTGCTACCAGAATAATTCTCAGTAAGCTACTGTTTTAGAAAACTACTGTACTATACAGAGATTATTGCCCAGAAACTGTCTACTTTTGGAGATCACTATCACTCAAGAAGGAAAACCACTAAATTGCCAGATTATTACATATAAGGAACCTATTATACTACATAAGACTGTTACCCAGAAATTGTATACTTTTGGAGATCATTACCAATTCCCAGTTGACCCAAGAAGAAAACCCATTTACAAATCGCTGCTATATCCAGAGAACCATCCCAATAAGAAAATTGACACACAAATTGACCATCACACAACCAGAGGAACTACTATTGTATCCAGATTGACTATTATATTACTAAACACCAACAAGGACCTCAGGAAATCAAGAACATTTTGTTGCTTTTAATAAAGTAACTAGGGGCTCAAGTTAAACTACACTAACTTACAATCTTATAATTTGCCTCTATTGAGCTGGGCATATTATACTAGATACTGGGATATTTATATAAGTTTGTTAGCTATAAGGTGGCTAAGTTATGACTATGTTTCCTGTGAGTCACTTTTTACAAGTATAGATCCTCTACATCTGTGAAATCTCTATAATTAAGAAGATCCTATATCTGTAGAATTTCTATATTTATAAAGTTTCTACATTTGTGAAAACATGACTACTATTTATAAGACTATACTATATTTGGAAATCAGATTCAGATACTGTGATCAAATATTTATTCTCTTGATTTATGTTACTAATTCAGATCAACCATCACAACTTTCTCCTGAATAAGTGGTTTATCTCTGAAATACCCTATTCACTCAAACTTCCAAGTCTCCACAATCTGTACCTCTTTGTACTGTGCAATCTGTATCATCACAATCTCTCAATGATACCTTCTAACTTATACAAAGTCTCTTGAAACTACTTCCTGAAGGTGAGCTAAGGCTGACTCATCCTCTTTAAATAACTTATATACTTATTTAGTGATAGTGATCTAAATATAGGAGAGCTGGCACTCTCTGATCCAATCTTCTTTTGCCATCTCTAGCTGTGAGTTTAGTAGTTATCTTAACTTGAAGTATTCTTGAAGCTCTGTCTGATTCTGATAGGCCTTGAAGTGTGAAATTCATAACAGATATATCTGTACTATACTTTAGATACTGTCAAAGGATTCCTCTATCATAGGTGGCTCAGTAGTACACTATTGTCTTTCTATGACCCATTGTATAGTACTAGTGATTTTGAAAGCTGTGACTATACTTCATTGACTGGTCATGATACTTCTTAAGTTAGTTTCAATAAATAGTAGTAGAGATGATTGTGCCTGAGAGTTTTTATAGCCAAAAGGTGGTTCCTTTTATATCTTGCATAAGATAAGGTCCTTCTACTTGAGCTCTAGTTTTCATAACCATGAAGCTTCTACTATATTCCAATATACTAGGACCTTGTCTCCTATTTTGATAATCTCCAGAGGCTTGTGAATCTTTTCCACATTATTCTACTATAGTGTCTGTACCTTGGTTATATAATCCTCAGCCTTCTTTCTGATTTGATGTAGTCTTTATATCTCTGTATCTATGTATTTCTATACAGCATCTCTATTAAATAATAAGATTCCTTGAGAACTTTTTTCTCCAAACAGCATTTCTTGAGAGGTGAAATGAGTGCTTTGTAATCAAATATCCCAGAGAGCAGATAATGTTATTGGCAGATAGTGATCTCAGTTTTCATAGTTATTGCAGATCTTGATGATAACATTCTTGAGAGTCTTGTTGGTTCTTTCCACCTGTCTATTTCCTTAAGGATAGTATACTGTGGTCCAAATGTACTAGATCTTGTACTTCTTGTAGAGAATCTCAAAGAACTGGTTTATGAATTCTGTTCCTCTATCTGTGGTTACTTGTATTGGGGTCTTGAACTAGTAGATAATTTCTTTATAAAAGAAATCAGCAATTGACTATGTATTGACTTCCTTGAGAGGTCCTGCCTATATCCATTTTGTAAAAAGGTCTATAATAACAATGATGTATCAGTTGCTAGTCAAAGTCAAGAGTAGAGGACCAATCACATTCATTGCAATGTAGGCAAATAGTACTAATTCTATATATGCTGATTCTGAGACTTGATTTCATTGATCTTGTTTCTATTTCTGATATTTGTTACAGGTCTTGACAAATCATCTGATATCTTTTCCCATTCTTGGCCACCATATTGTTCTTCTTACTTTATCATATATATTCATTCCTCCTAGATGGCCAAGTTCATATACTGATTTCATTGCTTGCTTCTTCTTGTATTCTGGTATAACTAGTAGCTCTTTTCTTCAATATTTCTCTATTGATTTTGAATTGTTTTCATATTCTGTTGATAATCATTTATATCCATTCTTCCAGATGTTAGGGCATCTTTTGATATCCCAGATAGGTAGTAGAGCTCTTTATTCATGATTGATTTGCTGATTGGGGGTCCTTTGGAGTATCTTTAAGAGGTTATCTATATTGGTATTGGTTTTTCCTAGGTGGTGCACAATGGTTACATTATATATATGCAACTTTATGATCTATCTAGTATAGATTCCTTTGGGTTGCCTAGTAGTCAGTAGCCAAGTGAGAGCTGAGTAGTCCATCTGAATGGTGAAGTATCTTCTGGTGAGATAGTAGTAGAACTTCTCTATAGTCCAGATGACTGTAAGATATTCTAACTTATAGGATTCATATTCTTTTTCAACTCCTTAGGTTCCTTGGCTTAGGTATGTAATGATATACTCCACTTTGTCTTTTTTTTGAGCTAGGACTGCTCTTAGTCTCTATGCACTTGTATCTGTCTGTAGGATAAATTCTTAAGTCCAATTGGGTCTTCTGAAGATGGGTGCCTGGATCAATCTGACCTTAAGTTTGTCAAATGTTTTTTATTATCTATCAGTTTATTGAAACTTGATATTCTTCTTATTGAGTTCATAGATTGGGCTTGCAATATTAAAGAATCCTCTGATAAATCAGTAGTAATATGAGATAAGTCCCATAAAGACTTAGGCTTCAGTAATGGTAGTAGGCCTTAGATATACTGCTACTGCTTGTATCTTGAGAGGATCAGTGTGTGTTCTATCTCAGTTAATGATGTAGCTAAGATAGGAGATCTCAATTTCTATGAATTTGTATTTCTTGGGCTTAATGTTCAGTCTATACTGTCTTAGCTTCTCTATTATCTACTGAATATACTGCAGATGTTTCTCAGGTATCTTGCTATAGATAATCATGTCATCAATATAAACTATCATCCATCTTCCTATGTCATAGCAGAAGATTTTATTCATCATTTGCTGAAAGCTTGCTAGTGCATTGCATATTTTAAATAGTATTCATAGGTAGACATAGGTTCTATCTGGAGTGATGAAGGCTGATTTCTCACTTGCTGTTTCTGTGAGTCCAATTTTATAGAATCCTGAGTATAGATCCAAGGTACTATAGTACTGTACTTTATCTTCCAGAGTTATAAGAATGTCATTGATTGAAGGGCAGTAGTTGGTAATTCTTCTTAGTAACTATATTAAGCTTTCTATAATCAATACAGAGTCTTAGAGTGAATTCTTCAAGCTTGCTTCCTTTCTTTAGAGCTAGTATAACTGGTGAAGACCAGTGGCTACTAGCTTCCTTAATGATACCAGCTTCTTCCATCTGCTTGATTTCTTCTCTAAGCTATTCTTAGTAGGCTGATGGGACAGATCTTGCCTTCTAGTAAATTGGTTTGATATCTCTAGTATGTATTTATATTATAATAGTAGTGTGGAGTCTTTCCTTTGATATCTTTAAAGTCTGTGATAAAGATATCTTTAAATTTATAGAATATTTTCTTGAGCTCTATCTTGAGTGAGAATTTATTTCCAATAGTATAGCTGTGCTTATTTGTAGTTTCCTCCTTCTTGTGCTCCAGCTCAGTAATCTTGGTACTGACAAATACTCCTCTTTCTATAGATCTGAATCCTTTCTTTTTTCTCTCTGTTTTCTCCAACTTCTTAACTTCTCTGATCTTTAGTTGTAAGATTAGAAAGATCAGCATCTGTACCAATCAGTCCTTCTTCTTGACTGGAAATAGATTGTAGAATTATGGTTTCTAGTAATGAGTAGGATTTCTCCAGTATAATCTAAATCAATGACTTCTTCTTCAATCATAATTTTACTTTTGGCCAGACTGCTTCTTGTCTTGAGAATCCTAATATAATTCTTTGGAATTGTCATCTCCAGGCTGGTTGCAAGTAGAGTGGTTGTCTGAGATTCAAGTACAGTTTTCTCTACTGTGACAATATTCATTTTAGCTGTATTTTCTAACTTATATTCTGGTAGGACTGCATCAAGATGAATCTTCTGAATCTTGATCCTAATTTCCTCTTCATTGTCAATATCTTTAAAAAGAGCTAGTGGTTCATTGTTCTCTTCTTCTTTCATTTTCTTTTCTTCTCTTTCTTGTTTCTTGAGGGCCTTCTTTCTTCTTTAGTAGTAGATCTCCTTAATTTTGCCAGTATACTGGTAATACTCATTGATATACTCTATATAGAACATTAAGATCTCATGGGGGCAGACTTCTTGTAGTACATATCCTTCCATAATCTTCTTGCACTAGTCTTCTTTGCTCATCTATCTGATTTTCTTCTTCTTTTCTAAGTTGTTACTATATAAGCTTCTTCTTGTTCACTCTCTTCTTCCTTTATCTCAGGCAGAACTCCTTTATTGATATTGATGGAAATTCACATCTTCTGTCTACAGTAGATGATCTATATCTTCTAAACATTCAGATTAATTACTGCCTTGATTTTGTAAAGCCATTGATTGCTGATAAGAATATTATAGTTGGTTATATTGGTCATAATTATATCTACTGGAATGATTGCTCCTCCAAACTTGATGGAGATATCTCAGATCTTTTCCAGAGATGTAGCTCTTATACTATCTGCTGTGATGAACACTAATTTGGTTGCTTCTTCAACTTCTCAACCTAGGCAGTCTATTGCTTTCTTGCTGAGGAGACATTCTCCTGCTCCTATATCAATGATAGCCTCAAAGACTCTATCCTCAATTTGACAGATTACATAGGTAGAGGTCTTATAGTTGTCTTTGCTTTCTTCTCCTAAGTTCTCTTGAACATTTTTGGCCTCAGTTATCTTCCATCCTTACTCTTTGGTTGTTTCAGCAAATCCATATCTTATTTATTGTCTGAATATAGGTATTTCTGCCAACTGGCCAAAGGTTATATTGACCTTTTGTTGACTGAGGTTCTTAAAGATATTATACTTGAAGGTCTTGGTTTTGTAAAGCTTTTCTCCTTTTCTCCTTCACTGGCTGGAGTAGTTCTTTGGATGATATCTTGAACAGCCTATTCTAGCTCCATATCTTGATCTGTCTCTTCAGCTTGACTTTCTATAACAGTTTCTATCTATCTTTCTACTGGATTCTTCTTGAGTCTTCCTGGTGGTTTCTTGTAGGGTTTTTTGCAGATATCCTTCTTGATGGTCTGCATAAGATAGGCCTCTCACTCCTCTTCATCAGACTCTCCAATTTTTTTAAAGATAATTGTGTTGACTTGCTCCTTATTTTGTATAGTATTACTTGGTTGGGCTTTGTGCTTAGTTTTACTCATATATTCATAGGAGTAGTGGTCTTCTTCTCCACAAGTATAGCAGGTATCTCTCTTCTTATCTGAGGTGACAGCAAACTTCTAAATAAGGCAGTAGTCTCTATCTCTGATTTTCTTTACCATATCTCCTAGATGGGTAGTTATTTTAGCAAACTGCTTGACAAGTTCCTCCATAGGGTCACTATTTCTCTATTGTTTAGTAGCTCTTGGTAGAGGTGTGTTTCAATTGATCACTATGGTAGGGATTATACTAGTTGCCTTGGATGCTTCAATTCTGACTCTAGTGACTCTCTCTATCATAGTCTTATGAGTATTTAGTTATCTAGTATTGCTAAGTATAGGTGACCTTCTGTAGCAGATCCAGGACTATTAGTGATGAGTGGATGGCCAGGGCTATCTTTGGGTGGATTCCTTTCATGAAGGTAACTTTAGCTACTTGATCTCTGATAGCAGTAGCATAATCTGCAAGAATTATCTGATATCAGATTCTGGTATAGAATATATTTAGATCTTTGCTCATTCCTTGGCAAGTTATATTGAGCTGATTCTTCAGAGCTTATTTGATCTCATCTGTATAGTAGATGGTTCAGAGCTAGGTCTTTTGTGCTGCTAGCATAGTATTATCATTATTTTCTACATAGATTGCAGCTATAAATGCTACTCTTACTAATCCTTAGAGACTAAAGAGTATGAGGGTTACTTACTGCCTTATTGTCAGGCCTCTTACAGTAGTATATTGCTTGAAATCATCAATAAAGATGATGATTAACTTATCTGAAGTATAACTGTGGAATACTGGTGATCTCATATCTATTTTGTTTGGATATCTTGGTTTAATTTGTATAGTTGTTCAGGTGGTAGTGGTGATTGTTCATTGTTCAGCTTGAAAGTGAGGGATTCATCTTAAAATTACCAGCCAATGGGTACCAAGTTATAACATAATAGACACCTAATCTTGGAAGTATAGCAGATTTCTGTATCTTGAAAACTTGACTTATTCTAACTCTTACAGAGTTCTCAGAGTGCAGGAGAGTGAGTTTAAAGGGGTCCTGCCTCTATCTATTTTATGAAAAGGTCTATAATAACAATAATATATTAGTTACAGATAGAGAACTAATTATATCTATTACAATGTGGGCAAATAGTACTGATTTTATTTGTACTGATTCTGGGGCTTGATTTCATTGATCTTATTTCTATTTCTGGTATTTATTGCAGGTCTTGACAAATCATTTAATGTCTTTCTCTATTCTTGGCTACTATATTATTCTCTTTTTTTTTTTTTTTTTTTTTTTTTTTTTTTTTTTTTTTTTTTTT
>RBNI01001497.1:0-22170 GCA_003990745.1 Jimgerdemannia flammicorona | reverse complement strand
AAAAAAAAAAAAAAAAAAAAAAAAAAAAAAAAAAAAAAAAAAAAAAAAAAAAAAAAAAAAAGAGATTTAATTTAATTTAAAATATTTAATTCCAAATTCAAAATATAATAACTTAATGGAAATATGTCTAAATTTAATATTATTTATTGTACTAGATTCTCTATCATAAGGTATATTAAATAAGCTAAAATTTATATTTTTTGATTAAGTTATTAAATTTTGAAAAATTAGATTTGGGTTGGACTTCAAATCAAATTTGATCAAATTGAATTAAATTAGAGACAAATTCAATTCAATTCAATTTGTTTCAAGTACTATCTATAATGATAATTCTATCTAAATAATCTCACTTATTCTATACTTTGATATTTATCTTGAAGTTAGTATAATATGATAAATATTCTATAGTTTTTATATAGTTTTTTATCACTCTTATGACTTCTTATCTCAGTTAGTCAGTATGTACTTTCTTTATACATTTATTAGCTACAGCAAGAGCATATCTAATATCTGAGTTATAAGGCCTTTTCTCTATAAAGTTTGGAGTATCTAGGAATTTAATTTATCAATACTTCCAGATGATACTTAGGTAAACTCAATAGTAAAAATGACAGTTGTCACAGGATTTATACCTCAGCCCAGACTTAGAAGCTAGAGGATATATATATTTCAAATATTATTAGAAAAAAAAAATTCAGATATTAATTAAAAAAAAATAAAAATAAAAATAAAAAATAAGATCTAAAGGATCTAAGACTTATAGACTAGTGGTAAGCTAGCAGTCAGAAAGCTAGGGATCTGAGGGAGCAAGCTATATAGTAGTAAGCTAGTAGTCAGAAAGCTGGAGATCTGAAAGAGTAAGCTATATAACAGTAAGCTAATAGTCAGAAAGCTAAGAATTGGAGAGCTGAGTAGCTTGTTGAGGAGTAAGCTAGAGATTAGAGAGCTAAGGATCAGTGAGCTGAGAGTCAGTGAGCTCAGCAATCTAGATATTGATAAGCTTGGCAGACTGAGTATTAGCAAGCTGGGTATTTTTAAAGTCTAGAACAAAGAGATACTAAGCTTTGCAATAATAAGCTGAGAAGTATCAAGCTTGAGATTAAGAAGCTAGGAGATCTTACAAATACTTATTAGCCAGAGCAGTCATATTTATATATTATTAATATAGTAGTAAATTAAGTAAGATAAAGTGAAGAATAAGATAAAGTAAAAGATGAGAGATAAGAATTAATAGAAAGTAAGCTTTTGATATATTAAATATTTAAAAGCTATAATAACTTTCAGAAACTCTTTCAAAAATCCTTTCAAAATTTCTAATAAATTATATATTATTTACAATTTGAGAAATAAGAGTGAGAGAGATAGGAAAATATATGAGAGTTATATAAGAGAAGTAGAATACAGTGAGAAAGACTCTAGATTACAAGTATAAGTATAAGTATAAGTATAAGTAAGATTTATAAGTATAAGTACTTAATCTACTTAGCTGATAGCTGATATATATATATTATATATATAAATAATTATATTATTAGCTTATATATATATTATATCAGTTTATCAGATTGAGCTTATTCAGATTTGCAAGTATAAGGCTTACAAATCTCACTTTAATCCTACTTACAAATCTCACTTTAATTCTACTTACAAATTTCACTCAAGCATTACTACAAATCTCACTACAAATCTTACTCAAATATCACTACAAATCTTACTCAAATCTTACTACAAATCTTACTACAAATCTTACTACAAATCTTACTACAAATCTTACTACAAATCTCACTAAAAATCTCACTACAAATCTTACTAAAAATCTCTCTACAAACTTTACTATAAATTTTGCTCAAATGTTATCATAAATCTCACTCAAATATCATTACAAATTTCACTTAATTAGAGCTTATATAGATTTTACTAAATTATATAGAATATGCTAAATTATGTAGAATATACTAAATCTCTGAAATATGTTTACTATTTATAGTTATGTGATAGATACTAGTTCACTACTATGTATATTTATTCATTTATTATCTATCTATCTTTAGATAATAAAATTAGTAATAAGGGAATATATACTTGCTACTTTTAATCAATCTTTGGCTATTATATCTTATACTATCTCCAAGCTCACTCTTTATCTCTAGCTTACTGCTCTCTATCTCACTGCCCCCCAGCTCACTGACTCCTGTTCCAGACCCCACAGATCCTGACTTCTCAGTATCTACTCTGCTTCTCACTGCTCTCAACTCTCTGCTCTCCAGTTCACTGTCTCCCAACTTATTTCCTATCTTCCAACTCACTATTCTCTAGCTCACCACTCCTTAGCTTACTACTTTCTAGCCACTTTTTAGCTCTTGATCTCCTACTCAAGCTCCTGGTCTCCACTATTATCAAATACTTTTTGAAATATCTAAAGAGTAAGAACTAGATTTAGGAGAAATGTCAGAACTATCAGATAATATATTAGAAGATATATCAGATATCTCTACTAGTTATTAGTCATAAGAGTAGTTAGTTATAAGTAGTTGAGATTCTAATATAGTCTCATATCCCTCTATTTAAATAGAATTTATAAAGTAAGCTCATTAGTTACAACTATTGTACAACTTAGAGCTATATATTAAAGAATAATAATATCAACAATCTTAAATAATATCTCTAAAAATATTATATATAATACTATACTTTTATCTCTCTAGTATATTGAGAATCCTTGCTAATCTAAGAAATATAATATTATAAGTGTAGATAGAATGAAATTCAGAAAGTACTTAGAGATTATTATAAATAGAAATACACTAGTAAGATCTTAAATGATAAGAATTTCTATCAATTAATTGCCAACTTTATTATTACTAAGTATCAGTTATTCTCTACTATTAAAAACTCTAACTTTAAGTATTTTCTTCATATATTATAGTTATGTATTAAATTATCTACCACTCAAGTCATCTGAGTCACTTGAATTATCCAGAATACTGCTGATTTAGAAGAATCTATACCAAATTAAGTTACTAACCAAATTTACATAAAGAATCTTAATATATTATATAGAGATCACCTATCACTTAAGAAGAAAACTGCTAAATTACCAAATTATTATATATAAGGAGATTACTATATACATAGAGATCATTGTACTATATATATAAGAGATCATTATGCAGAAAATTACATACTTTTGAAGAACATCTATACTATATACAAATTGCTGCTATACCTAAGAATCTATCTCAATAAGAAAATTAACTATTATATTCAGATTGACTATTATATTACTAAATATTAATAAGGAATCTTAGAACATTTTGTTGTTTTTTAACAAAGTAACTAGGGGTTTAAGCCAAACTACATCAACCTCCAACCTTCTAATTTGCCTTTATTGAGCTGGGCACATTATATTTGAGGGCTCAACTGAGAAGATTTCAAAATTGATATGACTTTTTAGCTTACAAGAACCCATAGTTAAACTGGATATATTTGATACAATACCAATCTCTACTACTACAGAAGAACCAATCATTACCAGTATTTGGACAGAAAGAGAAGTAATTACTCAAAACTTATCAACTATCCAATATTAGAAGGATTCTAACCAGAAGCTAGTATAGCATAGAATCTCCAACCAGTACCAACAGACTTATTATAGAATCAACCAGATTAACCAGATTATACAGGCAGCCCTACCAGAGTTTTTGATGAGCTAGTACAATAACTTAAAGATCTCATTGAATAAGCCCAATTTTCTACAGAAGACCCATCAATTTTCACCTATTGATTCCCTACTACCAGCTACTATAGAATAGAAAGACCAAGAAATAGCTCTATCAAGGATACCTAGACCTATTACATCTTGCCCAAGATCTCCAACACTATCCTCAGAATATCCAAGTGCCCCAAACTCCAGCAACAATTCAGAGAGTGAATTAGAATCAGAATCAGCACCAGAATCAGAACTAGAATTAGAAGACAGTGATGATTCCATTACTAACCTTTGCAGGATATCCAGACAAAGACCCAAGAGAATTCTTTAATAGAATTAAAGGAATTGTAGCCCTGAAGAACCTTTCTTCTAAAAGAAAAGTTATTATTTACAAGACCCAACTCAGAGAACCAGCCAAAGGAATTTTCACCTAAGCTATAAATGATATAAACTCAGATTTTAGAGCTACTATCAATGAGCACCAATCTGGCTGACAGAGTATCAAGCCATGACCCACTGGCTTATTGAGAAGTATATAGGAAATGAGATCTACCATAAGGCTCAAGAATCCATCATAGAAATAAAGATGAATCTTGAAGAATTACTCAGGACATTCTTTACAAGAATTCAAAAGAGAATATATATAGCTAGGTTCAATACTACCAACCAAGATATTATAGGTCCAATGACCTTCATAAATGGAATTTTGCTAAATATTATCCAGTATATCTATACTCTAGGTATCAGAAGGTCTGAGGAATAAGTAGATACAGTCTAAGGATTTTTCAATATCAGACAAGAAACTATCTGAAGTGACTATAACAAGAAGGATAACAAGAAGACATCCTGATGGAAGGGAGTGCTGGGGGAATAGGAGGATTTATACACATTGGGCAGGGGGTCTGGGGATGAGAATCGACTGGATTCTAACAGCCAGCTGCTGGGGCCTAGATGTTTGGAAGTCACTGGAGGTAGAATGGTGTCTATGGTCAGATCACTGGGGGCTTTTGGGACAGGGGTGCTTTGGGGGAAGTGGGGATAGGTCTGGACATTGGCGCCTCAATTCCTCTTTATTAGATGACAAGACCTGGTGGGATGAGTGGGCTAAGGACATTCAGCAGAGAGTGGAGAACTGGTAGTAGGAAGGTGCCTCAGTGGGGGTTAGGTGGATGAGGATGAAGGAGATGGCCAAGATTTATTGGAGTGAAGCCGGCAAGGAGGCAGGGAAGCAGAGGAGGCATAGAGTGTGGTGGGCTTCTACTAGATTAACTAGGCTCCTGGAGGAGTGGGCAAGGTTGAAAATGCTGAAAGGAGAGGAAGATTGGAGGGTATTGAGGGCAAAAATGGAGGTTGGGGAACTACAACAGGTGCTGCGGGAAGAGGAGGAAGCAAGGGTATAGAGCTTGGTGGCAAGGCTCTGCTGGTAGGATTTGGAGGAAGGGGAGAGGCCTTCCAAGTTTCTTACAAGGGCTCTTAGGGCAAGGCGGGTACAGCAACAGTGGGAAGAGGTACTAGACTCAGATGGAATGCTGGTACGTGGGGTGCAGGACATTCTTGGATTGCTGAAGGAGAGATGGAGTGGATTGTGGAGTGAGGAGGAGGGTGGGGCAGATGCCGGGACTATTGACTGGGCATTGGAGGATTGGCATCCACCACATGTCGAGGGGCTAGATGACTTGGTGATATCAGTACAGGAAGATGAGATCTACCAGGTTCTTGCCGCGACAATGTCAGATACAGCACCTGGAGAGGATGGTCTGCCCTGGGACTTTTGGAAGCAAATGGTTGGAGTCCCAGGGGTGATGGGAGAGATGACAGCATTGTGCGACTCCATACTATAGACTGGGAGGTGGGTGGGGGAGCAGGACCTTGGATTGGTGATGCTACTTTATAAAAACAAAGGAAGGTGGGAGGATTGGAAGAACTGGCAGCTGATAATGCTGCTAGATATGGACAGGAAGTTGGTGACTAAGGTGGTGGTGGCAAGACTACAGAAGGTGGCCCAGCAAGTTGTGGGTATTGAGCAGAGGGGATTTGTAGACGGTTGGCTCATCAGGGATGGTACTGCCTGGGTACATGGTATTATTGAAGGGGCAAGGGCCTGTGGACTGGATGGGCATCTAGTCTTCTTGGACCAGGAGAAGGCTTACGACCGGGTGCGAAGAGTCTGGCTAGCGAAAGTTCTGGATAGGATGGGGGTTCTGTTCCAATTCCGGTCAGTGATGGTCAGCCTACTGGAAGAGAGTAGGGCTGCACTCATATGCAATGGTCATAGAGGGGTAGTATTCCCCTTGGGCAGGGAGGTACCCCAGGGGGACCCACTGTCCCCCATTTTGTACACTCTTTCTCTGGAACCCCTTATGGATAGAATTAGGTGGAGGATAGAAGGACTCTCTGTCTTTGGCATAGGTTGGAAAGTTAGGGCCTTTGCAGATGATATGGTGGTTGGTTTGGGTTCGATTGCTAATGTTGACGAGCTCAAGAAGACTGTGGAGTGGTATGAGGCGAACTCGGGAGCAAAGTTGAATTGGCATAAGTGTGAAACAATAGTGCTCGGCAATGGTCTGGTGGGAGGGGAGGTTATAGAAACAATTGTCCCAACGGGTGAAGCAGTACGGTACTTGGATATCTATCTGTCAGTCTATGGGTCTGTTCTGCCCAGGCTCTGGTAGGAGCAGAGGATTGGAATCTGGGAGGAGGCCCTGTGGAGTTGGGGGGGAAGACATTTTTCTCTAGCAGGACAGGTCTCAATTTTGAATATCTACTGACTGCCAAAGTTGTGGTACCTAGCCTATCATCTGGACTTCCCAGCTTGGGTGGTGAAGAGATTGGTGAAGTTAGCAAAGAGATGGATTTGGGCTGAAAGGCAGAGTCAGATTGGTTGGGAGACCTTGTCCCTACTGGTGGCGAGAGGTGGGCTTGGGCTGGTTGACTTCCCGAAACAGTTACATTGTTTGCGAGCATGGTGGCTAAAGAGAGCAGTGGAATTGAGAGGAGGTGGCTGGGTCCCTTTGCTACAGAAGATCTGGGAGAGGCGGACTTCACCAAGGGACACAACTGGGGATCTCCTCGCATTGGTTGGTCTTCAGGATACTAAGCATCTGCGTTATAGAGGATTTTGGTGGGGAATAGCAGAGGGGGTGCACCGCATTGGAATTTGTTGGCAGGGGAATGAAGGAGAGGAGGATTGGGACCCGACAATGTAGAGATGGGATCGTATACTGCTGGGTGGTACTCCTTTAATTGAGTTTGACATTGGTGATGGAATGGAATACCAAAGGGGACTGGGCCAGGATCTGTGGCCTAGCAGCTGGCAAGGAGTCAGAATCAGTAAAGAGTGGGACTGGCACAGTGTTTGGACTTGGAGTGCTGCAGTGAGAAAGTGGATACTGCCAAAGTACTGGGTGGTCTGGTAGCACATGCTGTGGAGGAATGTGATGCTCAACTTTCACTCAGGGCACCTTATCATAGGGGGCTGCTTTGACTATGAGGAGTGCCATAATGTAGGGCAGAAGGGGGGTTGGATACAGATGCCTGAACATTGGCTTAGAGAGTGTGAGGTGTTGGGGGATTTTTGGCGTACAATTGGGGAACACTTGGAGGTATAGCGAAGGAGAAATGAAGTACGAGAGAGGTGGGAGGACTTGAGGGACAGATTGGTAGGGGGGATAGGGAAGGAGTGGATTACTTTGGGCTGGGCATTGGCTATTTGGGTAGGACTGGCCAGTCACTGGCTATTCGTTTTTGAGGATGGAAGCAGGTAGAGATTGAGGGACGGTTGGTGTGGTGGCGTAGGCTTATGGAAGACATCTTAACAGGCTGGTGGCTTGGTTGGGGGCTGTAGGGTGGTTGGAGGCGCCACTTAGTGGAGAGAATTTGTGGCCAGAGTGGGGGGAGAGTTGGTATAGTGGGTGATAGGGTGATCTTTATTCGTGAGGAGGTGGGGAAGAGCCCCCCTATGGGGATTGGGTAGTGGGTGGTGATGATGTATACTTAATCATAGATTGATAATAAAGGCAGAGTCCAGGTGACTATAAAAGAAAAAAAAAAAAAAAAAAAGAGACCTAGTATACTACTCATGAGAAGGAACTTCTGGCCATTGTTACTGCACTCCAAGAATGGCACCATTTCCTCCTAGGATAACTATTTGTAGCCTATACTGATTACTATGCTTTGTGGTATATCTACATACAGCCCATACTGACCCACAGACAAGTCTGCTGGATGGAAATCATTGCCAACTTTGATATGGAAATCAAGTATATCCCAGGCAAAACCAACTATATAGCTGATGGTTTCTCCAGGTATATGGAAGATGAACTTGTCTTCATGGTTGAGATAATTGGAGACCTTACCCAGATGATCAAGGATGGCTATCAGTAAGACAGCCCCCTGATGAAATTCCTTCAATTTTACCAAGACCCAGAGGCCAAGGTCCCAGAACTCATGAGGCAAATGTCCAAGAGATTCACTTACCATGATGGACTTATCTACAGAGACTATGATAGAGTGGTTGTACCTAATAATAATACTCTGTGGCTCAAGATTATACAGGAACTCTATGATACTCCTGTAGCAGAATACTTTGGTTTTGAGAAGACCTACAATCTCCTCTCAAGAGAATTCTACTGGCCAAAGGTGACTAAGGATATCAAAGACTTTGTGGCCTCATATGAGATATGCCAAAGGTTCAAGAGTAGTAGCAAGCTACCAGTAGGACTTCTGCAACCTCTGTTAATCCCAAGTCACAACTAGGATCAGATTGCAATAGACTTTATTGTTTAGCTCCCCAAGACTAAAGCAGGATGGGATACCATTGTAGTATTCATAGACTACCTAAGTAAACAAGCTCATCCACCAAGACCACTGCTATTGCACCAGAGATTGCTGAGATTTTTCTCAACCAAGTATTCAGACTATATGGTATGCCTAATACTATTATATCTGACCAAGATGCCAAGTTTATAAGTAACTTCTGGAAGGCATTCTTCTCTTCCATGGAACTAAGCTGAAGTGATCTACTGCCTATTACTCTCAGACTGACAGTCAAACTGAGTGAACCAATAGAACTCTCAAGCAGATATGTACTTAGCATCTTTTGCTGTTATAAGCAGAATGACTGGAACAAGTACCTTGCCCATGCTGAGTTTGCCTACAACAATAGCCAGCAAACCTCTATGAAGAAGACTCCATTCTTTCTGAACTATGATCAACACCCAAGGACTCTAAGTACTACTGCAAAATTAGTAGTCCCAGCAGCCCAAGATCTGGCTGAGACCATTTCTGATCTTACCTGAATGACAAGAGATGCTCTCATAGAAGTACAAGACTATCAGACCAAGTATGTAAACTTGAAGCAAAGAGAAGTCTCCTATAACATTAGTGATATGGTCATACTTAGAACTGACCACCTCTACTCAGACACTCTGGTACAACAACCAGCTAAGAAACTCCATACTAGAAGAATTAGACCATACAAGATTGTGGAAAAAATCAGTAAGATTAATTACAAGTTACAACTTCTCTACAATATCCAAGTATACCCAGTATTCCATATCAGCCAATTGGTGGACTACCATGAGAACCCATTCCCCAAGTATGTAGTTCTATCACTACCCCCAATTAGAATCAATGATTATGAGAAATTCAAAATTGAGGAAGTACTTGACCATAAGATCCACAAATATTCCAAAACAGTCAAGTGGGTTTTTCTCATCAAGTAGAAGGGTTACTCCACCATAACACTATCTGGAAAAAGGAAGAAACTCTGAAGAATATATGTGAAGTCCTCCAGAACTACATAAAAATACTCACTCCCCAGCAAAGGAAGAAACTGTAGCTCTAAAGAATCAGAGCATCTAGCAAATAAGATATTATATATTTTATCCAAAACATATAATACTGAATATTGCAGAAAAAGGAACACTATATAATTAACAAAAAGATACTCAGGCAAAGGACAATCTAGCATAATATAGCAAAATGCATTTGAACAACTCTATTTCATACCATCTGTATCATCTCTGCTGAATGATGACAGATACTTTATATGGAACTTAGGAAAGCTAATAATGTTGAAACCAATCTAAGCCCATCTATGTGATAGATATTATGTATTACTAGGAATTGCCTCAGATTACAAGAAATACTATTTCTAAGAGGTTTGAACTCCTAGCTGCAACAATAAGAGTCCTCACCCTAGACAAGAATGGCCAGTCCTTACAAATGCACTAACCAGACAAAAAAACAGAGGACCAAGACCTGTTAACCCAGTATAACTATAACTATAAGTGATAATATCTTTGAAATCAGGATTTTCTCATATGACTAGCACATGCTCTGCTTACAGCAACAGATCACACATTTTGCTGGAAAGCATAACCAAAAGAAGGTCACACCAGACAGATGAATAAGTATAAATACCCAAGGCAAGAATACCCTACAACTCTTATCCTCCTCTTATTACAAAGAAAAGATAAGACAAGAATACCTACTACCTATCACCAAACTGTCTGCCATAGCCAACCCCTCCTAAACCAGATTGACTGCCTTTTTGGATACATTCAGATTGCTATCCAAGGAAGAAACCACCACTCTGAGGCCCTTAACCTCTCTAGTCCAGACCTAGGACAGTATGTTCTTGACTACTGTAAACTCATCGAAAGGGCCTATCTTACCACCAGCTGCCTAGAGATTTGGTACGAATATGAAATTGGCCACCAGCTTCTATAACATACAAATGACCTACCTATTGATCAGATCTCAGACTGGACCCACCTAGACAGACATGAGCAAAGACTTGCCAAGAAGGTCTATCAAATCATGCACCATACACTCTTTACAATCCCCAATCTCAACTACATATAACTGAAGGATTTCCAGAACCTCTCCTTCCTTGAGGTTGACAAGCTAGAGATCATGGTAGCCCAGGAAGCCAACTCCTGGATTGCCCTCAAGTCTACTGACATCGAGCCTCACTAGAGCCCCCTCCTGAATGACAACTCAGACCAATGACTACAAGGCCTCTCTGATCTCTTCAAAGGACTATCTATCTAAATGGATATTTCTAGGTATGAGGATCAAGAACCCTACTTAGATGGCCCTAACTATATTAGATAGAGAACCTCTATACCAGCACCCATACCAATGTAAGAACCATTTACAGACCTCATTGACTTCTCTATTCTAGATAGTGAGCCATTAGTAATTACCCTCCCTACTACTGAAGAAGATGGCAATAATACTGAAGAAGATGGCAACAATAGTGAGGAAGATTCTCCATCTTTCTCTCCCCTGGTCCTCAATTTCTGAATCAATGAGGAAATTGATTTCTAAGGAGGAAAGAATATAATAGAACAAGCAAATAGATGAGATATGATGAGAAATCACATGACCTGGCAAAGATGTCATCATACAATCAAGTGTGACATATAATATTATAAATGACAAATATAATTAATAATACAAACAATGTGAATAAATAATATCCAGCTTATCTCCAGTAATTAGTACTGCAGTATAGTACTGCAGCAATCAGTACCACAGTAATTAGTACCACAATAACCAGTGTCATAGTAATGCTGATCATTACCTAGCAATAGATGTTACAATCACAAACCTCACCACAGTTACTAAATTATAGTTAGTCAGAAATCATGGACCAACTTGTATAAATACCCCCCCTAGTTCCATCTGAAATAAAGCAGTTTTAGTTCAGTCCTTGATATAAGAATTAAGTTCCCCCTATACACATATATTCCTCTGAGTCTTAGTAATGATATCTAAGTAACTCTAGTATTTTTGACTAAACTCTAGAAGCCTAGCTAACTTCTGCCAGAACTGAGACTAGTATATAAATCTCCAAAGACTTAAGTAAACCCATTGAACCTGAATTCCAAGGCAAATTCAGTCTATATACAGTAAAGAACAAGACTCTTGAAAGATAGGGCAAAAGAGAAAGACCTTTGAAAGATAAGGTACTGCTACTACAACTACTTTTAAGCAAGTGCTTCCTCAAACTGAAAACTTCTTGGTACACATTGTGTACTAAGTCTCTAAGTAATAGTCTTACTTCCCTAATTATCCAAAGGATAAGAGAGGGGTAGAAGTGAGAGTTATTACAAGATAGCACTGATAACAATAGTCTCAGGGAGAGTGGAAGACTATTTGGTATAAATATCTTCCTAGCTGAAATGCCCTTTCTTGGTGAGTTTCTTTCTTGGGAATAATGGAAATTATGCTGGGTCCTTCTTCTATATTTCAAGGGTCATTATCTTCAGGTGGTGTCCAGTGAGGGTCATCCCAGGGAATGAGTTTGGAGACTTCTTCTTCTTCAGGTACTTCTTATTCAGGAACTTCTTGGTCAGGAACTTCTTCTTTCTCAGATGATTCTTATCTCCAAATTGCTTATACTTCTGCAGCTTTGGCTGCAGGTGTTTCTGGAATATGTCTGCATTTCTTCTTCTTCCTTCTGCACTCTGGGCAAGCTATGCCAGGCAAATTCCTTGTCCCAATGATCTTGGAGGAGTGCTCGGGGCACTTATATCTCTTGAGGCAGATGGAGTATCCTTTGATCTCTCCTGCAATAGCTCTGATGGTAATGGGGATAGTGTTCTTGGCTCATACATTGTTTTATGGCCTGTTATCCACCAGATTGATTCAGGGATTGAGTCTGGGATTGTTTCCATCTTCAGATTCTTCTTCCTCCTCTGTGGTAAACTCTTCACTGCTAGCATATTCCTCCTGAATAGTGACTTTCTTCTTCTTTGATTACTCATAACTGGTCACCTTAACTCTATACTTCTTGCCTTGGTAGTCAAACTTGAGTACTTGTTGACCAATATCAACAACTGTATTTATTTCCTTCATCCAGTTGGTACCAAGAATTATGTCATAGGTGACAGCTTTGGTAACAATAGCTTTTGAGATAGAGAACTGAATGTGTCTCAGAGAGATAGTGATGTTTTGTACTTCTCTAAGGGGTTGAGTTTGGGCTCCATCTGCTACTATGATGCTGAGGTTGGATAGTCCATCAATAGGCCATTGGAGGGTATCCAGAAATCATTTGGCAATAATACAGATAGCTGCTCTTGTATCTATGAGGATTTTCACCTTTTGTCCTCCAATGTCTCTATGTAAGTAGGTGCTGACATGTCTCTTTACAGTCTAGATAGATATAGGGGCTGACTCTTACTGTGGGATTGGAACTTGGCCAGTGCTAGACCTGGTGGTCCTCAGTAATTTGGTTTGGACTCCAGTTGATATTAGTTACAAGAACTGCAAAAAGAGGACCTCCATCTTAACTTCTTGAATCTTCTGCCAGGCTTCATTGTAGATGTCTCTAGGTATGGTCTTTGGAGTATACTTCTTCTTAGGCTTTGGGGCAGCAGGTTCTCACTCTTCTTGTTCCATTTCTTCATCTTCTGGTGATGGCTCATTTGTCTCAAGAACAAATAGTGAGGGAGTTTGGGAAGGGGTTTCTATCTGCTCCTCCTCATATTCCTCATCTTCTTTTTAGATAATTCTTCTACTGATATTCCTGGATGGTCTTCTTATAGGTCTCTTCCTTTTTCTGCTGAGTAGACTGTTTTCCAGATAGTAATCTTAGTAGGGTATAAGTCTAGGTTACTGTAGTCTTCACTATTACTTGATTCCTTGAAATCTTCAACAGGATGGGCTTCAGTCTTCTTGTACTGAGTGTCATTCCTTCAGTTTGATGGTTCTGAGTCTCTTTGGTCACTTCTTTTATTGTCACATTCAGTGGCATAGTGTTGGAATTATCCACAGTGGAAGCATTGGACTTGAGCTCTATCTTGGATAGAGTATCTTCTTTTCTCTTGCTAGTAGTTCTTATTATCTCTTGGTGGATAACCTTGGCTTCTTTGTGGTGGGTATCCTCTGTTGTCTTGATAACTCTGATTTTTATGTATGGTAAGTTTTTCAATCTGTCTAACCAATCAGTCTAACTTGGAGCTGAGGTCTTGGATTTCACTTCTATCCTTCTTTCCTTCTTTGGCTGATCTTCTTTCTTCAGATCTCTCTTATTCTTGAAGGAGTCCTTATAGGGCTTTGACCAGGATGTCTTCTTTATCATCCTTTTTATCATGGTCACTCCAGGTAGTTCCTTGTCTGACATCAAAGAATCCTTGGGCTATATCTACTTACTCTTTGGACCTTCTGATGCCCAGAGTACAGATATGCTGAGCAATGTTCAGGAGAATCCCATTCATGAAGGTCATTGGATCTATGATGTCCTAGTTGGTGGTATTGAATCCAGCTGAATGCATTCTCTTCTGGATTCTTATAAAGAAGGCTCTGGATAATTCTCCAAGATTCATCTTCATCCTTATGATAGATTCCTGAGCCTTGTAGCAGGTTTCATTTTCTACATACTTTTCAATGAGTCAGTGGACCATGGCTATATACTCCAGCTCATAGGATGCTGCTGCTTATATTTGTCTTGCCAGTTCTGAATGTGGGTCATTTGCTATTTGGTGGAAGATTCCTCTGGCTGATTCTCTGAGCTGGGCCTTATAGATATTCATCTGAGAGATTCCTCAGGGCTGTGATTCCTTCAATTCCATCAAGGAATTCTCTGGGGTCTTCCTCTGGATATTCTGCAAAAGTTGGGAGTGAGGTAGCCATTTTATTATCACTTTCTTCTAATTCTGGTTCTGGTCTGGATTCTAATTCTGATTTGCTTTCTGAGCTATCACTGGAGATGGGGGTACTTGGGTATCCTGAGGATGGTGTTCTGGATCTTGAATAAAATAGAATGAGCCTAGGTATTCTTGTAGAAGTTACTTCTAATTCTGCAAGAGCTGGCAGTAAAGATTCAATGGGTGAGATTGGTGGGACTAGTATGGAGTATCTGGCTATAAGATCTCAAACTTATGTGATGAGGTCTTTTAGTTCTTATATAAGTTCTTCAAGTTATCCAACAGGGCCACCTGTGTTGTCTGGTTGATCTGCTTAGGGATCTCCAGTTATATTGACTTCTGGTTGAGATCCTTCTAATGCTAGGTAGTTGGTAAGTCTTAAGATGATTACTTCTCTTTCTGTCCAGATACTGGTGATAACTGGTTCTCCTGTGGTAGTAAAGGTTAGTATTGTATCAAATGTATCCAGTTTGACTGTAAGTTCTTGTGAGCTGAAAAGTCACATCAATTTGAAATCTTCCTAGTTGAGCCCTCAGATATAACATGCCTGGCTCAATGGAGGCAAATTACAAGGTTGGGGGTTGATGTAGTTTGGCTTGAAACCCCAGTTACTTTGTCAAAAGCAACAAAATGGTCTAAGATTCCTGAGGTCCTTATTGGTATTTAGTGGTATAATAGTCAAAGCTAGATATCTACAAGTGATATGTGTGTCAATTTCCTAATTGAGATAGTTCTCTAGGTATAGTGGTGATTTGTGTGAATGGGTTTCCTTCTTAAGTTAACTGGGAATTGATAGAATTTCATATATAGCATAATGATCTCTGTGTATGATAGTCTGGCAATTTAGCAGTTCTCCTTCTTGAGAGATGGGTGATCTCTGTATAGTGCAATGATCTCTGTATAGTATGATGATCTCTAAAAGTATGTAATTTCTGGCAAATAGCTTGATTTGATACAGTTTCCCTAAAATGGTGGCTTACTGAGAATTATACTGGCAATAGATTCAGGCTTACTGGGAACAAACTAATAACTCAGATAGTATAGATAACTTGAATGTCATGGATTCTTTCTGAATTGGTGAGCTCTTCTGAGAATAATAACTCAGTGATATAGATAGCTCAGATAACTTAGATAACTCAGACATTGCAGATTCTTTCTAAATCAGCAGACTTCTGGGAATACAGATAACTTGGGAATGGTAGCTTCAACTGAGAAAAAGTCTCTTGGCAAAGTTGTATTAAAGACTGGCTTCATTTGCACAATAGATCACTATAAAGTTATATCAGAAACTGGCTTAAGCAAGGTGGCTTACTCTTAGGTAGTAGAAAAGATGGAAATCTTCAGGCTTATCTGCAAGTGAACCAATAGTGCAGCTTATTTCTTAAGTGGTGGGTTTTTCTTCAAAAGACAGCAAAGTTCTTTCTTGAACTTTGGTGGCAAATCTTTAGCTTTATATCAGAAAGTAGACTGGAGTGGGGAAATAAGCTCACAATCTTCTAGCAGTAGCTATAGAGTTCCTCTTGAAGTATGGTAGGCAGACTTGTCTTTTGTTTTAATTTCAGACTGAGGTTTATTCACTCTTATCTCTGGGGTATTTTATACAGTTATAGTTGCTATTTAGTTACTATGTGGCTAACTATAGATTTACTACTTCTGGTAATGTTTAGATGTGTCCTCTGAATACAGATATATCTACAGGACATGAGTGTGTCCACCAGACACAGGTGTGTCCTCAGGACACAGATAAATAACCCTGGTCTGGTATTCTGGCTAATTATAAGTGTGGCAGATATGAGTAACTATGATATACTGGAAGTTATGTCATGCTGGAAGTCTATGTCATCTGGCTAAGTATGCTAATTATTTGTATCATCTGGCTAAGTTATAATTCAGATGATATGTTTTGGTTTGTTATAATATATATATCTAACTAAGATCAGCTAATAGAATATATTATGGAATTTTGCTATATCTATATAGCTATATAATATTTACTATAAATAATAATAATTAAAGCTTGACTGAAAAACTAGAGCCTATGAATATATAGTATAGTAGATATGGAGTATATTCTAAGATACTATTACTATTTAGCTAAATATACTAAATCAATATATACTATCTATTTTTACTATAATTAGACTACTTAGCTATACTATAAACAGTATGTAATATATAGTTAATATATCAACTATATATGATACACAACCTACAGACCATATGTTAGTAAGAGTATAATAGTATATAAATTACTCTGTAGTAGTTACAAAGGAGTTTGAGTAAATATATATATAATAGATATATAATTATTCAAATTTATCATTTAGTACTTTTATATTTTATATAAAATTATATGTCAAAAAGATAGAAAATATTTTTTAACTATATCTTATATATATATAGTTATAGAATAAAATTGATGATCTATATTATTTATTTTCAATAATAATTATACTTTAAATATATTGTAATATATTCAGCTTCTCTCTACTATTATTATAATATTATATACTATTTTTCTATATTTGTTCTTTATATTTATATCTGTACTCAATTTATTTATATATAAGAAGCAGAACAGTTATATTTATTGTCTATTTTTCAATCTTACAACTTAATGAATTAAAGAGAAAATAAGCTGTCTTCTATACTGTATAATAAAGTGATGTCTTATCAAAGAGAGTATCTATAATATTGATAGTAGTATTAAACTCATAGATAAGTATTCTGATAAAATCAGTATATCTATACAATATAGCAAAATATAGTATACAATATTTCTCATCTATAACTTTTGCATTTATACTAATTTAACTGTTTTTTTAGCAAAGCTTATATAGTATTAATATTATCATCCTTATATATAAATATAATATAGAGTACTCTGATAGTTATTTATAGATATATTAGTATATAGTAATAATATGATCTTATAGTAACTATAGTAGGCTACAATTTGTAGTAGAGTTATAATAGCTATAAAGCTACTAATCTCTGAGCTAACATGATAGTTATAAGTATATATATAATATTATAGCAATCACACTTAACAGCTGACCAGTATTGACAAGATATAGAACTGGGCTGATATCTGATCTTAGAGTACTGAGATATAATAGTGACTTTCTCTAAAGTTCTAGATAGTATAGTAGTATATATATATTGAGAAAGAATGTTATATTGAACTTTTATTCAGATCACTTAGTTGATGGGGAGTCTTTGATTGTAAGGAGTATTATAATATAGAGTAGAAGAGAAGATTTATACAGATATCTGAACATTAGCTAAGTAAGTATGAGATACTTAGAGACTTCTGAGATAGTTGGTAATTACCTAAGAGTAGAGAGTAGAGAGAATAAAGAGAGAAGTTATTGAGATAACTTGAGAATACATTTGGTGAAGTATATTAGTAATGAGTAGCTTACTATTAGATGAGCTTTAGCAGTATAAGTAGGGTTAGCTGGACATTAGTTATATATATTTGAGAATGAGAGGCAGATGAGATTGGAGAAGTAGATAACAAGGTGAGAGAAGTTGATGGTAAATATTATATCTGACTGATAGAAAGGGTGAGATCTCTAAGATAGTTGCTATCAATGTCTGGTAGAGGAAATTTATAAGTAGAGTAGTAAGAGAGTTATAATAGTTAATAGTCTAGTAGTGTTTAACAGAAAGAAAGGAAAAGAAAGTGTATTGGAGTACAATAGAGTGAAGTATGGGTAAGTTGGGGCTACTGATATAGTATAAGGACTTTTTTCTAATTAGTAAAATATATTGAAGGAATGTCTTAAGGAGGGAGGAAGTAGTATATAAGTTATAAAATGAGTTGATAGTGACTCTGCTAAAGGTAGAGGAGTATGAGGTTAATAAGAATAAAGAGACTATTCTATTGACAAATTATAAATAAGTATGTAGAGTATCTGTGAGGCCTAAGAAAGAGGCTGGTGAAATGACAGATAGTATGTAAAAAGTATTAAATATCAATAGAGAAATAAGATAGAGAGAAATGTCTAGAGATATTGATAGCTCTATATGCTCAGTAGGAGGCAGAGATTGAACTGGAGGCTGAGAGAAACTTGGACATAGCTGGTAATATAGTGAGTATAAACTTGTAGAGTAATTGAAACCTTTATATATATTTATCTATCATAAACAGTATAATTAGAATCTTCTCTCTAAATATCAATGAGTTAAGAGGAATAGTGAGGAGAAGAAATATTTTCTTTTAGCTAAAAGGACTAAATACTGATTTTTTTTTATTATAAAATGTGAGATGTGATAAAGACTCAGATATGTAGAACTAGACTCAGAAGTAGGAGAGAGAAGTGGTATGATAGAGCAGAGTAGACATTCTGGTTTATAGAGAAAAGAGAGATATTGTGAAAATCAGACATTGGAAAGAGAGAGTAGTGTGGAGAACTTGGAGGAAATAGAGATAAGATTTGATAGTAGTTAGTTTCTACTACTGTCTGATAGAAAGGAAGGCTCAATTAGAGTAGATATATGAACTGTAAGATTCAGGCAAGTTGGTGGAGACTGGGGTCAATTGTCTAGATAGAGACTTTAATATAGTCTGTAATAATAGAGTAGATAGAATAGATGGTAGAAGGGATATATCTGAGAGAAGTGAGAGTCTGGATAGCTAAGAGGAGATTGAATAACTTGGCTCTCTGGTGGATACAGATAGATGGGGTTGGGGAGATTACTGGATATATATATACTGGGTGGATGAGCTTGACTTAGAATTAACTAAATCTTAATTACTGAGTGCTGAGAGAGTGATATCTGAAAATTATTAAAGACTGAGTGATATCTCTAATCTGATTATTAGAGCCTTCTGGGGTGTGAAAGGTTTGGAGAATGTGAAGAGAGGTCTGGATATTGGTATCTAAATTCTTTCTTACTAGATGAGCCCTCTCTGTAGAATACTTGAGTTGCAGATATTGTGCCCAAAGTTCTTATCTAAAGAGAGGGGGATCTCACTATTGGGAATTGGTAGTAAAGGTGAAAGTCTAATGCTTAGTATTTTTGAGGGGAGGCTGGGAGACTACAGAATATCTAGAGGAGAGAATGGGTAAGGTAGATCTTATATAGGTTAGAAAGGCTCCTGAAAGAGTAGACTGATCTATTGGAGATTACAGAGATTAAAGATTGAAGGGTTTAGCATACTCAGCTAGAGGTGAAGAAACTACAAGATTTACTGAGAATAGAGGAGAGTGTACAAGTATAGAGTATAGTGATTAGGCTGTAGTGATAAGATCTAAAGAAAGAAAAATAGTTAACAAGATTTCTATTGAAGTTTCTTAGAGTAAGAAGGGTAAGACAGCACTGAAATAATATATTAAAAGAGACAGAGGAGCTAGTGGTAGAGACTCAAGATATCTTGGATTAGCTGAGTAAATAGTAGATATTACTATAGAGTAAGAAGAAAAGTGGAGAGGATATAATAGATATTTAGTGGTATCTGGAGAAATAGTACTCAGATCTGACAAAGAGACTGAGAGAGCTATTGCAGGGCAGTAGGAGAGAGGCAATGGTGACAAGTTGCCCCTTTATCAGTGTCAGATCAGTGTCTTCTCCACTTTTTCATAGTTTCTGGTGCCTTCAGCTGTATCTGGAGTACATCTGTTTTAGTGTAGTGCCTTCTTCCTTTTTCCATCACCAACAAGGTGCTGTCTCAGTATATCTTAGGCTATGTAGAGAGTCAGCTGACCTTGGGTGTCAAGTGCTCAGTATAGGTTACCTGCAGGTCCTCGGTGCCTATGGTGGGGTCCTCTGGCTTTGGCAAACTTCTTGGTGAGTGTGGTTCTGACATAGGTGACTGCTTTTTGGGTGTTATTGAGATGGGAGGAGAGATGGCCATTATAGATAGGAGGAAGGGTGATAATAGTAAACCAGTAGGGTATCAGGCTGGGGGTAGTCATTAGGGCTGGGGCAGGTACTGCTTCAGTGGGGCCTTTTGATTGGTGTAGCATAGTTAGGTGGTAGGTATCACTCTTGGCTTCTTTTGGTGATTCGGCAGGTTGGGCCCTGGTCATCAGGGGGGGTCAGGGGGCCCAAGGCTACCCATTTTAGACATCTTGGCTATACTCAACTGGAATCAAGAGCTGATATGGCAATGTGATCAAGGCCTGCAGACTTGAGTAGTGGGGTATTGGGAGTCTCCTCCCACCTCACATGTAAGTCCTTAACTTACCTTGACTGAGAGAATCAGACCCTACCCATTGTGTTGTACTTTGATGAGAGTTTTTTCTTTGCCTATCATTCTCTTTGAGGTGGCAGGGGCTATTCTATTTGGCTCGGGCATAGCCTTATACATATGTTAGGTTCTCGGGCATATGCTTTCAGTCATTAGCATATAGCTGGATTTCCCCTGATGGTAGGGAGAGTATGGTATACAGAATGAGGTGCAGGCCAACATAGGCCCTACTGTGTCTGACATAGTCAAGCTGCTAGACAATAGCTAGCCTAGGTTAATAGGGGGGCAGTGCTTGATGGGTAGTGGGGGAGAGTTTTGGCCTATATAGTCTAGGTTCCCTTTCAATAAAAATCTGTGGGACATTGAGTCTGTTAAAAGAAAAAAAAAAAAAAAAAAGAAATATGCAAACTTCAAACTTGAACAAATTGAACAGCAGTTAAACCAAACATTAGGCCAGAAATATAGTTGGAAACAAACAAGAGATAGTGTATAGTTATTTAGTGACACATTGAGCTATGTATACTAGCAAACTATCTATATAAATTGCATATTACAATATATAAAGAATAAATCTGATACAATTATTGTCACGCCGATTGGGACTAGCCACGTGATCTGCGCCACCCAATGATAGTCAAATGAGATGACGCATGGGTGAGGCACAGTCAATCAACGCCCCAATCTACCGCAGTGAGTCACATAAATAGATACCACCGCCGTAACTTCTCCTCTATCCTTTTCCTTTCCACCCACCCCACCCTCACTCCACCCTCCCAATGCCACAACGAACAAAACGTACTGCTCACCAACTAGTTGAAGACGCACCTGCCACCACTTCCGCCACTACCGATCCGGAAACGAAGCACGTGAAGTCCGACGCCGCCGCACAGGGTTCCGTTGAGGGCAAGGGGAAGGCAAAGGTAAACAAACCTGAGTTCGTTGGCCATATATATTTTCCAACACGTTATGAGCATTATATGGGAAATTGACACTTTACGTACCGCTAGGCTCAAGAAGAAGAGGACGCATTCGGCGATCAGCTTACGTGTGGTAAGTCCGCCTCGCGTATCATCCGCCTTCTCTCTATTGTGTATATTCGTTCCGCGCCTTAAACCTCCAATTATTCCAAAAACCTATAGGGATATGCCACGAGATTCTCTATAAGGCTGTTTCTCTCCTGCCCTGTCTCCACACCTTTTGTGCGGCTTGCTACTCGGATTGGCTCGTCGTGTGAGTAATCGCAAACTTCCTGTTTTCTATTTACTGGTCTAATTAACTTACCCTGATGTAAATATGCGGACCGTAGGTCTGACAAGTGCCCCAGCTGCCGCGACAAGGCACAAGCGGTCCGTGTAAACCACCTGCTCAACAATGTGGTCGACGTGTACTTGAAACAGTACCCGAAAAAGGATCGGACGGAGGAGGATAAGAAGGAGTGCGATGAGAGGAACAAGATATCCAAGGATATGGTGCGGATTTGTTAGATTTTTTTTTTTTTTGGAAGGGTTCATGTACGTCTGTCGAGTTGGAGTTGGACTGCCTTTGGGCCTCTTGTGCTGTTAGATTAATGTTGTCCGTGAAACGTCGGTTTTTTTTTTTTTTTT
>RBNI01001496.1:0-22177 GCA_003990745.1 Jimgerdemannia flammicorona | reverse complement strand
AAAAAAAAAAAAAAAAAAAAAAAGATAAAAAGTATAATTTACTTATCAAAAATAATATATAGGATTTAGTATACCTTCTAACTAATTAATAAGCTATAGAATCTCATTAGGTCTATAAAATTAAGCACAAGAGCAATAGAAGTATAGAATAATATAAAGCTCATTTTATTACTAAGAGCTATTATAAGATTATAATATAAACTATAATGAAATATTTTTTCTAGTATTTAAGCTTACTTTACTAAGAATACTTCTTATAATTAGTACTATATATAACCTAAAAATTCATCAGATAGATATAAAAACAGTCTTTCTCAATAGCAATATAGATATAGAGCTATATATTTGCTAGCTATAAGAATATAAACTATATAATAGCCAGAATAATGATCTTATATATAAACTATATAAAGGATTATATAGTATCAAGCAAGCAGCCTATTTGTAAAATTAAAAAATTGATAAATATCTTCTTAACAATAGCTTCACATACTGTAGAGTAGATAACTATATATATTCAATACTATTGTAAAGAGAGATATTTTAATTGAAGTTATATAGGTTATATATTTCACACATTACTAATAAATAATATAAAACTAATAGAATGGTATAAGTCATATACTGATATATTGAGTTACTATCTCAATACTTCTACTCAATGAGATATGTAACCAAAAAGACTATAATTTGATAGTAAAAATATAAACTGGAGTAAAAAGACAATATATTATATAAAAAAAATAGAACTGCATATAACTCAAAGAACTATTATAAAATCCTATATCTAAGGAATTTTTATAGGTTGAAAAATATTCTGAAATATCTTTAATATCCAAAATATCTATATAATTTACTTATAGATAAAAGATGTAACCAATATAGATATAAGATATATATATACTATATAATATAGTAAAGAAGGCTTTTTATAGTCTGAAAAGTATCCCATAATTAACTGAATACTGAAATATTGCTCATAAGATCCATTTCTTTAATGAATTGTTTGAACTTTGATCTTGGAAGGACTTTTATAAGTGAATTAGTGATCATATACTCTATGGAGATATATACTAAGTATATAGCACCATTTTCTATATATTTCTATATAAAATGATATTGTATATTGATATGTTTCATTTTACTATAATGTACTGGGTTCTTGGTAAATGCTATCATTGACTGATTGTCTTACTTAATTAGTATAAAGTTCTTCTGAGTGAAGCTGAGCTCTTTTAATAGTTTGCAGAGCTATATGGTTTCTTTTGTTACTAATAACAATACCTGATACTCTGCCTATATTGATAATATTATTATAAAACTCTGCTTATATATCTGCTATAAGATGACAGACCCTTTACCAATATGAAAGAGATACTCAGTTATAGATCAGCAGTCATCTAAATTATCTGCCCAATTAACATTATATATACCAGATAGTCAGATATCATTTCTCTTATCATTTCTTTCACTTAATCTAATATCACTATTATTTAATATAAGTACATATGTATATAGTGTTGAGATAGCAACTCAATATATCAATATATAATTGATGATTTCATCAGTCTTACATCATCCATCAGTAATATGTGAAATATGCATCCTATGTAAATTTAATAAAAATGCCCCTCTTTTCAACAAAGATTATAAGCCCCACTAGTATTAAGCAGCTATAGTATATATACCTTATAAAAATACACTATATAATATATACTAGAAATAGCAGATGGCCAATCTAGCAATGCAAGTAATATAGATACACTAACTACAAGTATTCTGGCAATGAGAGCAGTCTCTATTATAAGTATAAATATAGCCAAGAGGTCTATCCCAATCTTCAATAGGAAAGATTATACCATCTAGGTATTCCATATGATGAATCTTCTTAATGAATGTGACTTGGCAGAGTATATAAAGCCACAAGCACAGATTCAAGACTATGACTCTGCAAATGATTGCTGAGTACTATATGAGATTGCATTCATATTGTCAAACTTGCAAACAAAGCTCATAATATATACAAACATAGCCAACAAGATATGGGAAGCCCTATGTAATCATTATGTGTAAGCATCCACATTGAATAGATTCCATCTAAAATCTTAGCTATTTAATCTTCAAATGAAGTCTAAGAAGAGCATCTGTAAATATGCCAGTCATATCAATGATCTGATGAATCAAGTGAATTCCCTCAGTATATCTACAGATTACATTAGCAATAAAGATAAAATTACAGTACTTACAAGAAGATTTCTGAATACATATAATATTATTATCACAGCCATACATGAGAGTAATACTCTTATGGACTACATTCACATGATAATAAGTCTCATGAACAAAGAAATGTACCAAGGAAATAGTGGTAACAATGATGAAAGAGCACTCTATAGATTCTGTGAACACAGTACCAAATGAGGTCAAAAGTATAGTCAACAATAAGACCAATGACTCTAAACCCAAAATCAATAATGTGATAGTCAATCAACTAAGTATAATGGCTACTGTGAATATTGCCATAAGTATAGATATAGGAAATACCAATGTTATCATTGAGAAAATGAAAATAAGTATAAAACCAGTATTGGCAATGTGGGAATAGTAAAAAGAACTATTATAGAAATGGCAGAGACCAGTATAGTAATGTAAATACTATTATAATAACTAATGAAAATAGTAATCTATTTTTTGTACAAGCTGCTAGCTCCACTAGTTCTACAGCCTCCACATCTATGAAACCCAGTTGGGAGGATGATAATTTTGAACTGAAAAGTCCTACCAAATCTACTACTAGCTCAGCCAGCATGAGATTGATATCTATAAGCAGTTTGACCACCAAATCTACCAACTTATCATCTATAAATACCAGTCAGCAAAACACTTTTGGGCTAATAAAAAGTAGTGATGATATCAGCATCACTAGAAGCATGGATAAAAAAACTACCAACTATATGCCTAGCTATACATCTGACAAATGTACAAATGCAGCTAATGATAATGATATCTAGTTAATAGATTCCAGAGCCACACAATATATGATACTATACAGGGAATAGTTCTCTATATATCAACTATTTGAACACTCCATACTCATTAAGTTGGGAGATAATAATGTCATTTATGCTCAAGAAAAGAGAAATGTTGGCATATAGCTTCATGGAAATGTCATCAAGCCTACTACTATTCTTGCAGATGTATTATATACTCTGGAGATAGGAAAGAACCTCTTCTCTATAGGCAAAATAATGATCCATAGCAATAAACAGATATATATATATTCAAAAGACACAATAGTATATAATTTGTATAACAATAAGAGATTAATAATAATCTCAAAATATAGTAATCTTTATATAATCAATAGTATGCTGAGTAGAGCAAAAGCCTCCACTTATGTCTGATATATCTAATATATAGCATCAATGCTTAAGATATGTCTTTTTTTTTTTTAATGGACTCAATATCCTGCAGATTTTTATTGGAAGAGAATCTAGACTATATAGGCCAAAATCCTCCCCCACCACTTATCAAGTACTGCTCCCTTATTAACCTAGGCTAGCTAATGTCCAGTAGCTTGACTATATCAGACACAGCAGGACTTATGTTGGCCCATACCTCATTCTGTACACCATGCTCTCCCTACTATCAGGGGGAACTCAGCTATATACCAATGACTGAAAGTGCATGTCTGAGACCCCAACATATGTATAAGGCCACATCTGAGCCGAATAGAATAGCCTCTGCCACCCCAAGAAGAATGACAGGCAAAGAAAAACTCTTATCAAAGTATATCACAGTGAGTAGGGCCTGGTTCTCCCAGTCAAGGTGAGTAAAGGACTTACATGTGAGGCAGAAAGAGACCTCCAATATCTCACTACTCAAGCTTGTAGACCTCAATCATATTGTCATGTCAGCTCCCAGTTCCAGTTGAGTTCAGCCAAGATACCTGAAATGGATAGCCTCAGGCCCCCCAATCCCCCCCAATGACTGAGGCCCAACCTGCTAAATTGCCAAAGAAACTAAGAGTAATACCTACTACCTAACTACTCTACATCAATCAAAAGACCCCACCAAAGCAGTACCTGCCCCAGCCCTGATGACTACCCCTAGCCTGGCACCCTACTGGTTCACTGTAATCACCCTTCCTTCTATCTGTAATGGCCATCTCCTCTCCCATCCTGACTATACCCAAAAAACAGTCACCTATACTAGAACTGTGCTTGCTGGGAAGCTCACCAAGGCCAGAGGGCCCCACCATAGGTACTGAGGACCTGCAGATAACCTATACTGAGCACTTAATGCCCAAGGTTGACTGACTCCCTATATAACCTATGATACACTGAGACAGTATCTTGTTGGTGATGGTAAAAGGAAGAAAGCACTGCACCAAAATAGATATACTCTAGATGTAGCCAAAGGTACCAGAAACTGTGAAAAAGTAGAGAAGACACTAATTGGACACCAATAAAGGGATAACTCATCACCATTGCCTCTCTCCCACTGCCCTGCAATAGGTACAGCAAACCAACCCGAGGTAGAGGAGTAATAGTTGTGAAAAGTGGACTTGGAAGATTGCCTACCAAACCATTGTGACTGGTAAGGTAGTGGAGAAAGGGGCAAAGACCTGTGCTTAAGATATATCAGCAAGATGAGCCTCAAACATATGATAAGAAGCAGCTCAGTAAAAGGATTACCAGTATATATATATTCAGAAGATAACTTTTATGAGGTATGGGCAGAAAATAAAGCCTTCCAGCAACTATCTGAAGAATGACTAAAGCATACCTTGAGGATCCTTGATCTAATCTATATAGATATATGTGGCCCAATATATACTCTATCACATTCTGGCAAGAGATATTTTCTGACATTTATCAATAATTATATATATAAGACATATGTATATTTCCTATCAGTGAAGAGCAAAGTCTTAGAGAAATTTAAAGAATTTAAAGTAATTACCAAGAACAATACAGAACATAGAATACATACTATATACTCAGATAATAGATGTAAATATATCAACAATATATTCAGGGAATTCTTGACAAAATATAGTATAAGCTATCAAATAATAGCTCCTTATATGCCTCAGCAAAACAGTGTGGCCAAGTGATTTAACTACATTATTATTGAAATGGCTCAAACAATGATTAATATAGTGACCAGACTAGGATATTCCTATTAGACCAAAGCTATCAATATGGCGATATATATCCATAATAGATATATATCTTAATTACTAAATAAGGAAGTTGGCAACAATAACAAGCATAAGATAACAATCTTACTTCTGAAGAATTATAGAGTAGAACAAAGCTAGATATATCCTATCAATATATATTTGGATCTGGTATATATATTCTTGATAAAAACAATACTACTCAGGATAAATTTGAACTTAAGATAAGCAAGTATATATTTCTTGAGTATTCTGGCAAGATATACCAGCTATGAGATCTATACAAGTAGTATATACATAGTTATCTTGTATGACATACAGTTCAGAGAAAAAGAAAATAGCTCAGAACTCTATGTAGAAGTACTGGTCAAAACCTCTACATCTATATCTCAGCTAGTACAAATACAGCAACCAGCACAACCATCATCTACCTCTCCAGTGATCAATCAAAATTATTATCAATTATTATACATACCTGAGCTAGAAATATCTGAGCCAAGAATAACAGAGATCAAAGATGATGATGGTGAATCCTCTAATGATGAGGAATCCTCTATAAAGAGTAAACAAATACAAAAGTACTCCAATATTTATCATGAAACTTGTTCAGAACTAGGAAATTATTAAGATATGCCAATAGACTCTTGGTGGCAACACAAGGACCATGTGAGCTACACTGAAGCATATGAATACAATATATATCATAATATCTTCTGACAAGCCAAGCATATATAATGAAGCTGTAATCAATCCTGATAGTAAGAAATAGAAATAAGCAATGAATGAGAAATATGATTTACTCATCAAGAATGGTACATGAGATCTGATATCTCTTCTACAAAACTGTCAAGTGATTGGATCAAGATATGTATATAGGATAAAGCACAATACTGATGATAATATAGAGTGGTAATAAGCTTACTTTATTGCTAAGGGTTACTTGCAAGATTATAGTGTTGATTATAATGAAATATTCTTACTAGTATTCAAGCTTACTTTGCTTAGAATACTCCTTATAATTAGTATACTATATAATCTGAAGATCCATTAGATAGATATTAAGACAGTCTTCCTGAATAGTGATATAGATACTGAACTATATGTTTGTCAACCACAAGGATATAAACTATATGACAACTAGAACAGTGAGCTCATATACAAACTATATAAAGGATTATACAGTATTAAGCAAGCAGTATGCCTATGGAATAAAAGAATTGATAAACATCTTCTTGACAATAGATTCAAGTATTGTGAAGTAGATAATTATATATACATTTAATATTATGATAACAGCATAGTATTCATTAGTATATATATTGATGATATTATCATTATAGTCAGCAAAAATAGGCTTAATGGAGTAAAGGAGACTCTATGCTAAGGATTCAAGATGACCAATATGGGCAATACATTCTTCCTTTTGGAGATATTCATTATACATGATAGGAATATATATGTCATATACCTCTCATAAGTGACATACATTAAAGTCATCCTTGAATACTTTAATATGAGTGATTGTAAGCCCATCAGCACTTCTATGGACACTTTTGTGAAGTTAAGGAAGCCAAATACTATACTTGAGGATAATGACAACAAGAATAGTACTAATAATACCCTCTATTGGCAAGTGGTCAGCTCTCTTATATATCTCATACTAGGATCAAGATCTGATATATTATATGTCATAAATAAGATGGTGCAATATTCCTCATACTATGATAATTTACATTGGATGGCCATTAAGAGAATTTTCTGATACTTAAAGAGATCAGTATGCTATATGTATACTCATACTGGGCAGCAATATTGGATTAAGTAAGAGTAACAGCATCTAACTATCTAGTGCTTATGATGCCAATTGGAGTAGAGACTTAGATGACTGTCAATCTATGACTGAGTATCTCTTCTATATTAGTAATAAAAGATCTATCATTTTATGACAAATATGTAAGCAGAGTTCTATAGCAATATCCTCAATATAGGCAAAGTACCAGGTATTGTCATTGACAACAAAGAACGCCATTTGGCTCCATGAGCTATTAAAGAAACTCAGCTTCACTCAGGAATAGAACTCTGTACTAATCAAGTAGAATAATTAATCAATAATAGCACTCACCAAGAATCTAGTATACTATAGCAGAATGAAGCATATTAATATATAGTACTATTACATTCATAAATATATAGAAAATGGTACTATATACTTAGAATATATCTCTATAGAGTATATGACTGCTGATTTACTTACTAAGGCCCTTTCAAGACCAAAGTTTGAGCAATGCATTGAAGGAATGGGTCTTATACCAGTACTCAATTAATTATGAGACACTTTTCAGATTATTAAAAGTCTCTCATACTATACCTACATCTATATATATATTGGTTACATCTCTCATTAATGAGTGGATTGTATGGATAACATTACATTACATTTTTACAAATATTTTAGATATTTTGAAACACTTTTTGACTAGTAAAAATTCCTATATTACTAGTCTTTTACTGCATTCTTTACCTATTTTCATACCTATAAGTAGGGAATTTTGACCTTCTGTGGTTATCTAGATAGTACTCTATTGGTCATATTTAGTTTGCTCTAGTTTATCTCTATTCTAGTTTGTATTCTATTTTTTTTTATTTTATTTTTTTTTTTTTTGGGTTTTTTTTTTTTTTTTTTTTTTTTTTTTTTTTTTTTTTTATTTTTTTTTTTTTTGGGTATATTTTATATTCTTTTTATATATATATCTCATTGAGCAGGAGTATTAGGATGGCAACTTGATATATCAACACATGATTGGTGATTTCATCAGTCTTATGTCATCTATCAGTAATGTATAAAATATAAATTCTATGTAAATTCAATAAAAATGCCCCTCTATCTAATATATAATATACTATATTCTTAAGATATCTGAATATTCTCTTGACAGTACTCTAATACAAATTATCATAGTAGGAGGAATACTGCACTATCTTATTCATGATATATAATATATATATCAGGCCTCATTTCCAGTATAAGATATATAAGAAAACTGATTACTTGCTGATAAGGTATACCTTTGATACTATTTTTAACTGATATATTATTACTATTCTTGAGCATAGAGTCTGGCTTTCTTAACTTCATAAAAGTATCTATAGGAGTATCAATAGGCTTACATTCATTTACATTGAAATTTTTGAGGATTGTTTGAGTATATATTACTTATGAGAGATATATAGTCTATATATTTCTGTTATATATAATAGATATTCCCAAAAGAAAGAACTTGTCATCTATATCTATTATCTTGAACTTTCAGCATAGAGCTTCTTTGACTTCATTAAGCCTATTATTACTAGTAATGATACATAATTATATATTATCAATCTAAATACCAATAAATACTACACTACTATCATTATAGTACTGAATATATATATATAATTATCAGCATTGTAATAGGTGAATTCATCATCAAGAAGATGTTTATCAATCCTTTTATTTCATAATTATACTACTTGTTTGATACTATGTATATAGTGTAATAGTGACCTCAGAATGATGATATCAGCACAGGAGACAGTCTTTCCTCACAAGCCACTAGATTGGAGCATAAGGAGATCATATGGTATATGAGATGAGCAATGATGACCAACTGTGAGTCATTGTGATCACAGTATAAGTATCTTGAGGAATATAAAAGAAGGATCAAGGAACTATAGTAGCAGCAACCAACAAGACCCACCAATCCCAAAATAGCTCAAAGACTTACTACAAACGAAATGCCTGCTGCCTATCAAACCTCAAGGTCAAGGAACCACCAAGGCACCTCAGTTGAAGAAAGGATGTTCCAAGACATTAGAAGAGCTATGAGGACCTGCTCAAGAAGGACTCCTAGTGTCAACCTGGGTACTGGTGACTCTTATCATTATATCCTCTACTACTGTGAAATAGAAACAAGGATCACCATTGCTACCGAATGCCTCCAAATGTAACAGGAGTATGAAATAGGAAATCTCCTCTGCCAGGAGTTCCTACAGGCCAGCCCTACAAGATACCACTCCCATGAATATACGCAAGACAAGAATGGCTAAGAAGATCTATCAGATCTTCAGGCATGTATCATGGCCAATCCCCAACTTGGAGTACATATGTCAGAGTCTCAGACTTCAGAGACCTGTCATCTCACTGTATCAATACACTAGAAGCCAGGGTGGCTACAGAAGCCCAGTCTACTATCACCCTCAATAGTGATGAAGTAGAAGACTTCTGGCATCCCATCCTCTAAGACAACCTAGACCAATTCCTGTAAGGATTGATCTCAGTATTCCAAGACCCAAGCATCCAGGTTAGACCTCCCCAAGACCCCACATTTGTCCCCTATTTCATGGAAGAGAACCTCATAGACTGAAGAGCTCCAGATCTCCTTATTCCCACTGCTGCTGAATATGATGACATCATCAGTGATGACATCATCCCACATGACCTATATGATCTTGATGAAACGTTTGTGGACCTCATCTTCTTTGAAGATATCCTGACCTCTGATGATAAGGATGAAGCCCCCATGGTCCTGAACATTCTGCTCTAAGTCCCTTGTTATACTGAATAATGCTAGCACTGGCATTCAGAGGTGATATAGAATTGTTCCAGTACCAGTATTTTGATGTAATACTAAATAATACCAGTACCAGTATTCTGATGTGACACTGAATTATACCAGCATCCTGAACCTGTACAACTATCAGTACTGACCCTGGAACTTAGTAGTTGTAGTTATTGGAATTTATATTTAGCTTTATATCTTAGCAACCATTGAATTATATTTTGTATAAATACCCCTCTTATTTTCTCTAAAATAAAGTCAGTTCCTCTCAGTACAATATACACACTTCCTTGCAAGCAATCTAAGAGATAACAAGATAGTTAAAGATAAGAAGTTTGAGAACTATAAGACCTTAGGAAGGCACTCCAATAAGAACTTACTTATAACAAACTTGAGTTAGTCTAAGAGATATACCTTGAAGAGAATCTGACATATTTGAAGGACTCAGTGACCACTATGTAACAACTTGGTGCCCATTGACTGGTGATTCAAGATGAATCCCTCACTTTCAAGCTGGAAAATGAACAACCCCCACAACAACTACCCTGACTACAAGAGTCACCTCTGCAAGAATTCAAGACAAGATAGAAATGCACCCCCCCCACATTCTATAGATATACTACTGAAGAGTCAATCCTGACCTTCATTGAAGACTTTGAACAATTCACTGCCATATGAGCCCTTGGTGTGGATACTCAATTGGCTCTTCTACCAGTCAGCCTCAGAGGATCTGCCAGAGACAAGTTCAACGTAGCCACTATTGCTAATACTGGTGCAGCCTAACTTGCCAACATAAAGGCCTTCCTCAGAACAACATATTATACTGAAGAGATCAAGCAAGCTCTCAAGGATCAACTCAATACTATCTGTCAGGGACTTAGTGAAGATTCCAACTCATTCTATACCTGAATCTGCCACCAGATTATCTTGGCTGGCTATGATGACCACCTCAAGGAACAAATAGTGGATTCAACCTTCCTCAAAGGAGTTCACCCTGAAATTTCCCTAGCAATCCAGTCTACCCCAGCTGCACTGACTCTTGATCAGAAAGTGGTCTTTGCATAGAGATATTGGACTGCCAGACACCCTGCCAAATACTCAATGGAGAAAATAACTGATATCAAGATAGAGCCATCAAAGCTAACTAGTATCATACCTGCCACAGTTGTAAACAGACAACCAACCCCACCTACCTCCAAGATAGCCAAAGCTGACTCAGTGGAAGAACTTGCCAAGTAGTTCACCAAGATGACTGCACACCTTGGTGATATTGTTAGAGAAGTCCAAAGCACCAATAGGAGACCAGTGCAGAGATTTGCAGCCACTACAGAAGAATGCAATATCACATGCTTCAGATGTAGAGAAGAAGGTCACTATGTAAAGAATTGCATGACTGAAATAAGACACAAAGCCCAACCAAGCAATGCTAGCAGAACCAGAGAACAAACCAATATAGTAGTCATTGAGGAGATTGGTGACACTGATGATGAAGAATACTACAAAGAGCTTGAATTCTACCCTACTACTGAAGGTACCAGAACCTGGTCCAAGCCCTATGACAAGAAGAGCAACAGCAAGCCAGTTGGAAGACCAAAAGAAGACCCCAGCTATCACTATTCAAAGCAAGACCCAATCTGAGGAGATTGATCAAAACATGGAGTTAGATGAAGCTGCCCACCAAATTATTGAAGGCACTACTCTAGTCTCAGGAGAAAGTGAAAGCAAGAAGGAACAGAAGCTGCACAAGACCAAGATCCACCAGTATGATATCTACAAGGACCTCAAGGAACAGAAGATCAATGCCACTTTTAGACAGCTAGCCAAAGTTCCTGCCTTTAGACAGCAGTTGAGAGTAGGACTTACAACTACTGCCAAGAATCAAGAGTATAAGATTGTAGAAGCTCACAATGCACAGGAAGAATCCAAGAACTCAGGTGAAGAATCCGAAGACCAGTACAAGACATCAGCCTATACCCCATGTCAGATTGAAGACTATATCTTTGATACTATCATTGATATCAGTGCTGGAGGATACCTTATGAGCTAGAAGACAATTGACTGCCTAGGCTGGAACATTGAAGAGTCCACCAAGATGGTCTATGTTACAGCAGATTGTACACAAGCTATCCCCCTTAGCAAAATCTAAGAAGTCCCCATCAAGATAGGAGGAGCTACCATCCCAGTAGATGTGATTGTTACAAGTGCCACCAACTATGATATCCTCATTAGCAATCAATAGCTTTACAAGGCCAAGGCCATAATTGACCTCAATGCCCAGAAGATGCAGATTAACTACAGAGGAAGAAAGGTATAAGTCTCTATCAATATCCACAAAGGAGTTCTATCAGACATAGAGGAAGGAGATGAAGAGGATACAGAGGTCTTCATGTACTTGATGAATAAGAACAAGAATAAGAACAAGACACCCAAGCTCACAGATAAGCAGTGGTACAACAAGATCATCAATGGGTATACCCCTCAAGGAAGATGCCCCCATGGTGCTAGAATGTACTGCTCTGAACACCTGAATGACTACTGGTCCTATATCAGTGAAGTTAGGAAAATCCACTAACAGAAACATGAGCAAGAAGCTGCTGAAGAAAAAAGGAAAGCTGAAGAAGATGACCAGCCCCCAGAGCTTCAGGCCAACAGTGATAATGAGGAGGAACAAGAATCAGACATCACCCTCAAGGTTAAGAAGTTTCACCCCAAAGCCAAGATCCCAGAATACAAGACTGAAGGAGCCATAGGAATGGACCTTGCCAGCATTCAAGATGCTACCCTCAAACCACATACCACCACCCTACTTGGCACTGGAATTGGAGTCAAGTTACTAGAGAACCATACTGGAATTATCAAGACCAGGAGCAGTCTGACCATAAGCAAAATCTCAGTTGAAGGAGGAGTAATTGACCCTGATTACACTGGTGAGATCTTCCTCATAGTCAGGAATCACAACCCCACCACCCCATTTGAAGTCAAGAAGAATGACAAGGACCAGAACAAGTACACATATACCATTGGAGAAAACTTTCCCCTGGAGGAACAACTTCTCAAGATCCTGCATCAAAACAAAGGAGTACTTGCTACAGACTTTAAAGATATCCACAATCAAGAACCCAAGTACTATCATGAAGTTGATACTGGTGATACCAAGCCCATCTACCAAAAAGCCAGACCCATACCACCTGCCTACAGAGAATGGCTGTGAGCAGAACTCAAGGAAATAGAAGAAGTCAGAATCATCAAGCAAGCTATCAGTCCCTGGGCCTCACCCATTATCCTTGCCCCAAAGAAAGGAAGCAAGCCGGGAGAGTTTGCACTAAGACTCTGCATTGACTATAGGAAGCTCAATGCTATCACCAAGAAGGATAGGCAGCCCTTGCCAAATATTCAAGAAATTCTTACCACTCTTGGAAGTAAGGCCAAATACTACACCACCTTGGATCTGTTCTCAGGCTTCTATCATATTGGTCTCACTCAAGATGCTAGTGAGAAATCAGCCTTCATCACACCTGATGTCACCTATATCTACCTGCAAATACCATTTGGAATGTGCAATACTCCAGTAAGTTTCAGTAAATGATGAATAGAGTCTTCAGCAATGAGATTGGAAAATGGCTCTTTGTCTATATTGATGATATGATCATCTTCAGCAATACTGTACAGGAATATGTCAATCACATACAGCTAGCCCTCAAGAAGCTCAAGGAGTATGGCCTCTACATCAAGCCCAAGAAATACAATTTTGTAGCTCAAGAAATCGCCTATCTAGGACACCTCATCAACCAGACCAGAATCCACACAGACCCTATGAATATTGAGGCTGTTGCAGCCTACCTGAGACCCAGGACAACTACAGAAGTCCATGCCTTCCTTGGACTGGCCAGCTACTACAGAAGATTCATCAAAGGATATTCCAACATTGCAGCACCTATCTACAAGCTACTGAAGAAGGAAACCAAATTCAAATAGACCAAGGAGTGCCAAGAAATCTTCAATGAACTCAAGACCAGGTTGACCCAAGTACCTATCCTCAGAAGACCAGATTGGAACCTAGAATTTATTCTGCAGACAGATGTAAGTGCTATAGGACTTGGAGCAGTCCTAGCTCAGAAGAAAGATGGACATGAATATGTCATCTCCTATACAAGCCGAGATATCCATAGAGCAGAACAGAACTATGAGTCATATAAGCTCAAATTCTTAGCAGTAGTTTGAGCAGTAGACAAGTTCCACTACTACCTAGCTGGGAAACATTTCACCATTCAAACAGACCACTCTGCTCTTGCCTGGCTATTCCACACTCTGAACCCTAAAGGAATATATACCAGATAGATCTACAGGCTGCAAGATATGACTGTACTGTCAAGTACTACTCAGGAAAGACCAACACCAATGCTGATGCACTCTCAAGAACACCCTGAAACACCTCCATCAAGACTATTCAATATGAATAAGGAGCTATACTATGGATTAATCAGCTATCTTGGACAGTGGAAGATGCCCAACCATCTCGAACTCTGGACAATCACCATTATCAACCAGACTTAGAAACAGTTTGAACTAGACAACACTATACTCAGAAAAGAAGGAAAGCTAGTAATACCCAAATACAAGAAGTATCAAATAATGAAGGAAGTATATGAGCAAGGATACTTAGGAGGAACCAACACATATGACAAAGTAAGAAGAACTATGTGGTGGCCCAAGATGGAAGAAGACCTGCACCAATTTGTCAAAGGGTATGATAAGTGCCAAAAACAGAAACAAGATCAGCAAGACCAGGCACCTGGGTCATCAAGAATTGAGCCTATCCCCTTCCACCACATTGCAATAGATATCATTGGGCCACTACCAGTAACACTATTAGGAAACCATTATATTATAGTTATTGTAGACCTCTTCACCAAATGGATAGAGACAGGAGCATTACAAGAAGCCAATGCCCTCTCTATAGCTGACTTCCTGCAATGAGAAATCATCTACCACTACAAGACACTGAAGCAAATCACAACAGACCATGGCATGGAATTTGTCAATGGATTCTATAAGATAATATATCAGAAATACAAGATCTAGCATATCAAGACCACTGCATACCACCCTTAAGGAAATGGACAGACAGAGAGAACCAACAAGACCCTCAAGAACATCCTAGCAAAGATCTCAGAGACATATGAGAATTGGGATAACTATCTCCCAACCGCCCTCTCTGTCCTATGAGACATACAGTTACAGAGCACACACTTTACTCCAAGAGAGCTGCTCTTCAGAGAAGAAGATTCTGATGGAACCTCAGCCACAAATCTAGACCTAACTTGGAGATAGGTTGATGCAGAAATCTGGAGACTATACCAAATCAGGAAGAAGGCTAAAGATTACATCACCAAGTTACAAGCACTGATAAGGAAGAATGCAGAAAAGAATCACAAGGTACTAGAACTCATCCAAATTGGAGAAAAGGTTCTACTGTATTGAAATATAGTAGAAGCCTCATAGTCACAAAAACTGGAGCCCAAATGGGAAGGACCCTTCTACATGCAAGATATCAAGGGAACCACCTTCTGGCTTAGAAAAATCTCAGAGACTATACTGCCTACTACAGTACATAGGAACAAACTCAAGAAGTACCATGAACCTATACAAGAGAAGCAAAATGTCATGACTGCCCATGAGGTTCTAGTCCACAAATCATAACAGCATGTCCCATGACTAGTAGGCTATCTGTCTGGACCATTCTCTAAGGGATACAGCACTGGCAACTACTCATCCATGAGACTTTGAAGTCAGAGGAGTTCAAACTGTCAACTGATTGGTCAAGATCAGAATCAGGCCCTTGCTCTATATGAAGGGAGCAACCCTTCACCATCATGCCAAAATACAAAGAGAAGATGCCAGCCCATAAACACCACTTTTCGACCCCTTGCCAGAGATTATGGAATCAGCAAATTTTTCAGAACTGGACCAATGAATAAGGATGCTCAAGAAGATCCTTATTCAGGAGGAAGATGTAATGATGATCTCAGAATAATGACATCAGCACAGGAGATAGCCTTTCCTCACAAGCCACCAGATCAGAGCACAAGGAGATCATACAGCATATGAGATGAGCAATAATGACCAACTATGAGTCATTGTGACCACAGTATGAGTATCTTGAGGAATATAAAAGAAGGATCAAGGAACTACAGTAGCAGCAACCAACAAGACCCACCAATCTCAAAATAGCTCAAAGACTTACTACAAATGAAATATCTGCTGCCTGCCAAATCTCAAGGTCAAGGAACCACCAAGATATCTCAGTTAAAGAAAGGATGTTTCAAGACATCAGAAGAGCTATGAGGACCCACTCAAGAAAGACTCCTAGTGTCAATCTGGGTACTGGTGACTCTTATCATTATATCCTCTATCACTATGAAATAGAAACAAGGATCACTATTACTACCAAATGCCTCCAAATGTGACAGGAGTATGAAATAGGAAATCTCCTCTGCTGGGAGTTCCCACAGGCCAGCCCTCAAGAGCTACAAGATGCCACTCTCATGGATATATATGAGACAAGAATGGCTAAGAAGATCTATCAGATCTTCAGGTATGCACTATGGTCGATCCCCAACTTAGAGTATATCAGAGTCTCAGACTTCAGAGACCTGTCATCCCACCATATCAATGCACTAGAAGCCAGGGTGGCTACAGAAGCCCAGTCCACTATCACCCTCAATAGTGATGAAGTAGAAGACTTCTGGTATCCCATCCTCCAAGACAACCCAGACCAATTCCTGCAAGGATTGATCTCAGTATTCTAAGGCCCAAGTATCCAGATTAGACCTCTCCAAGACCCCACATTTGTCCCCTATTTCATGGAAGAGAACCTCATAGACTGAAGAGCTCCAGATCTCCTTGTTCCCACCACTGCTGAATGTGATGACATCATTGGTGATGACGTCATCCCATGTGACCTACATGATCTTGACAAAATGTTTGCAGACCTCATCTCCTTTGAAGATATCCTGACCTCTGATGATGAGGATGAAGCCCCCATAGTCCTGAACATTCTGCTCTAAGTCTCTTATTACACTGGATAATGCCAGCACTGGTATTCAGAGGTGATGCAGAATTGTTCCAGCACTGGTATTTTGATGTAACACTAAATAATACCAGCACCAGTATTCTAATATAATACTGAATTATACCAGCATTCTGAACCTATACAACCATCAGTACCAACTCCAGAACTTAGTAGTTTTAGTTATTGGAATTTATATTTAGCTTTATATCTTAGCAACCATTGAATTATATTTTGTATAAATACCTCTCTTATTTCCTCTAAAATAAAGTCAGTTCCTCTCAGTGCAATACACACACTTCCTTGCAAGTAATCTAAGAGATAACAAGATAGTTAAAGATAAGAAGTTTGAGGACAATAAGACCTTGGGAAGATACTCTAATAAGAACTTGCTTATAACAAACTTGAGTTAGTCTAAGAGATATATCTTGAAGAGAATCTGGCATATTTGAAGGACTCAGTAACCACTATGTGACAATAGTTAATTATATAATTTGCATATAAACTTACTATTTTCATATCCTTGCAGTTGACAGATATATAGTTCAGTATCTATATTACTATTTAGGAATATTATCTTTATATCTATTTAATGAATTTCCAGATTGTATAGTAGACTGATCACAAGGAGTATTCTAAGTAAAGTAGGCTTAAATACTAGTAAAAATATCTTATCATAGTATATACTATAATTCTGCAAGTATCTCTTAGTAATGAAATGAGCTTTATATCACTTTATACTTCTATTTGATATTGCACTTTATCTTATAGACCCACTTAGATCCAATTATTTAATGATTTGATAGAAGGGATATAAGATCTTATATACTGTTCTCAATATATAAGTGAATCATATTTCTCATCTATTGCACATTCCTATTTTTTACTATCTAGAGATTATATTTACTTTATCATATATATTTGGCTCACTAGATATTACAATATATATACATTTGTATACTTTGGTATAGCTCATATATTTCTGTTATTATCATTTAGAATTTACTAATACATCTCAATAACTTCTTAAATTGGAATGAGTTTCTTAGCAAATATTGGAACATTTTTATATTTATTTATCTTTCCTCATCACTGGAGGTTTTGCCATTATCTTTATCTTTGATCTCTATTATTCTTGACTCAGATAATTCTGACTTAGGTATATATAGTAGTTGAAAATAATTTTGATTGACTGCTGGAGAGATTGATGACAGTTGTTGCTTTATTTACTATATTTATACTAGCTAGTATATAGATGTAGAGGTCTTGACTAATATATCTATATAGATTTCTAAATCATTTTCTCCCTTTTCTTGGAACTATATATTATACAAAATAACTATATATTACTTATGTAGATCCCAGAGTTAATATACCTTACTGGAATACTCAAGAAATATATACTTATTGGCTTTTAGTTCAAATTTATACTAATTGATATTGCTCTTGTTAAGGATATATATATTACATCCAAATATATATAGATGAAATATATCTAGCTTAGATCTACTCCATAATTCTTAATAGCTAAGATCATTATTCTTATACTTATTGTTATTATCAGATTCCTTACTGAGTATCCAAGAAATATATTAATTGCAGATATATACTACTGTATTAATAGCTTTGATCTAATAAGAATACAATAATCTAGCTGTATTAATTATTATTTAAGCTATTTTAATATTCATACAGTTAGATCACTCAGTTATATCATTCTGCTGGAGTATATAGAGAGCTATCATTTGATGAGATATATATACTATATATTCTTAGAAACTGCCTAAATGTGTTATTGATATATTTATATCTATTATCTGATCAAATAGTATATACTCTATATTCTGTCTTATTCTTAACAATTACTTTAAATTTTTTGAATTTTTTTAAGACTTTGCTCTTCACTAATAGGAAATATATATATACTTTATATATATAATAATCAATGAATATAATAAAATACTTCTTTTTAGAATATAATAGTATATACATAGAGCTATATATATTAGTATAAATAAGATCTAGGATTCCCAAGGCATACTTCAATCATTCTTTAAATAGATATCAGAATACTTTATTTACTATATAATTCTTATAAAAGAAATTGTTTCTAAGATATATATTTGGTAGTAATCTACTAATAGATTTACTCCTTATTATATATTTGAGGCTCATCTTGCTGATATGTCCTAAACATTAATACTACTTATTGAATATCTCAGATATAGTTGTTATATATATAGAGGCTTTCCTGCTATTTGGCATCCTATTTATTATATAAAGATTGCTATATTTCAAGACTATCATTATCTTATTATTATGAAAATTATATACTATAATACTCTTTATATATATATATCTTTTGTTGCTACATAATATCATATTTTCCATCAAAAAGAGGTTTTTTGCCAATTTCTAAAGTATATAGTATACATATCTATGAAAATACTAGCAGATTTTATAATATTATTATAGAGATATATTCTTATATTTCTCTTTTCTTAAGTATAGATGATATTATTATCTTCTAGTTTGATAGATATAGAATACTTAAAAGGCTTATATATAAAGAACTATTTTCTGTATAGTATTATATATTATATAACTTCTAAATATATTAATTAGACATTATTATCATTAGCTGCATTAGTATAGTCATCAGATATATAGTTAGGTATACCAATGTTATTACTATTTTTCATTAAGTGAAAAGTATTTTACTATTGACTAGAATTTATAGATAATGGATTAGTAGATTTGGCTATAGAACTATGATCTATATATATTACTTATATGAAGAATATACTACTTTTATTAGTTTTAGCAGTATTTGCATTCTCTCACTAGCTTCTACTATTTCTATGATAGTTTTTTCTACTACTTCTATGTTGTCAATACTGGCTTCTATATTTACTTTTATTACTCTTTTTGTTATTTTTCTAGTGATAATAATAATACTTCCTATATTCATACTTACTATAGTATTTATAGTAATAATCATACTTAGTTGATTAGGTAGACTAATTATTATTATATTGATTTTGGATTTGGGTTCATTGGCCTTATTATTGTCTATACTTTTGATCTCATTTGGTGTCATATCTGTGGGACCTATAGAATATATTTTCATTAATTATTAGTAGTACTGTTTTCTTGATATATTTTCTCATTCATGAGGCTTATTATTATATAAGCATAATCTACAAGCTTGCTACTTTCCTGTATAGCTACTACTATAATGTGATATACTTTGGAAAAGTTCCTTATAAGAGCTGGAACTTTGTCTTTATTACTTATATACTATACTGATATGCTTAAGGAATTCATCTGATTTATCAGATCATTAATGTGGTTAGAATATTCACAGATAGTCTTCTTAGGCTTTATTTGTAGATTGAATAGCTAAGATTAGATAGAATCAATTTAATATAAATATTTACATATGATGATTGCATAGAGTCTTTTACATCTTATAAGTGATCATTATATATATTATGAGCTTTGTTTGGGAATTATATAATATACATAAATATAATCTTACATAATGTTTAGTAATTATTTGCAGCATTATAATCTTGAATTTACCCTTATAGCTTTATATACTCTACTAAGTCATATTTGTCAAAAAGATTTATTATATAGAATGCTCAAATCATATAATCTTTTCCATCAAAGATCAAGATAGACCTCTTGGCTATATTTATTCTTATAACTAACTATATTTCTCATATCTGTTATAGTAGTTATATCTATACATAATACTAATAGAGACAATTATTATCAGAATACTTGTAATTGGTATATTTATTTTTATACTTATATTACTAGACTAGTCATCACTTAACATTCTAGCATAGTGTATATTAAGAGATATATTACTATAGCCACTTAGTACTAGTAAGGCTCATAACCTTATTATAAAGAGAGGTATTTTATTGAAGTTACATAGGTTGTGAATTTCATGTATTACTAATAAATGATATAAAACTGATGGTTATATGCTGATATATTGAGTTACTATATATCTCAATAAATACTATACTAATGAAGTAACTTTCATAGGTATTTGAGTAGATGATATAGTTATTATTATGATAAAAAGTAAGCTTAATAGAGTTAAAGAAGCTCTACAAAAGAAATTCAAAATAATGACTCCTTTCTCCGCTATCTTACCAGTTACAAGGTTTGGTAGACAACCTTCTGAGTCCCCTTTCCCCTATTATTACCCCCTCTACCTTGGGTTGGTTTGCTGTGCCTGCAAGGGCATGGTGGGAGGAGGGCAATGGTGATGAGTTGCCCTTTTATTGGTGTCAGATCGGTGTCTTCTCCACTTTTTCGCAGTTTCTGGTATCTTCGGCTGCATCTGGAGTGCATCCGTTTTTGGTGCGGCGCCTTCTTCCTTTTGCCGTCATCAACAAGGTGTTGTCTCGGTGTGTCTCGGGCTATGTAGGGAGTCGGCCGACCTTGGGCGTCAAGTGCTCAGTGTAGGTTACCTGCAGGTCCTCGGTGCCTGTGGTGGGGCCCTCTGGCTTTGGCGAGCTTCCCGGCGAGCGCAGTTCTGGTGTAGGTGACTGCTTTTCGGGTGGTGTCGGGATGGGAGGGGAGATGGCCGTCACAGATAGGAGGAAGGGCGATAACGGTGAACCAGTAGGGTGCCAGGCTGGGGGCAGTCATCGGGGCTGGGGCAGGTGCTGTTTCGGTGGGGCCTTTTGATTGGTACGGCGTGGTTAGGTGGTAGGTGACACTCTCAGCTTCTTTTGGCAGATAGCAGGGTGAGGCCCCAGTCATCAGGGGGGGTTGGAGGGCCCGAGGCTACCCATTTCAGGCATCTTGGCTGCACTTAACTGGAACCGGGAGCTGACATGGCAATGTGATCAAGGCCCACAGGCTTGAGTAGTGGGGTATTGGAGGTTTCCTCCTGCCTCACGTATAAGTCCTTTACTCACCTCAACTGGGAGAACCAGGCCCTACCTACCGTGTTGTGCTTTGATGAGAGTTTTTCTTTGCCTGTCATTCTCTTTGGGGTGGCAGGGGCTATTCTATTTGGCTTGGACATGGCCTTGTACATACATTGGGTTCTCAGGCATGCGCTTTCGGTCATTGGCATATGGTTGGGTTTCCCCTGGTAGTAGGGAGAGCATGGTGTGCAGAATGAGGTGTGGGCCAACATAGGCCCTGCTGCGCCTGGCATGGCCGAGCTGCTGGACAATAGCTAGCCTAGGTTAATGGGGGGGCAGTGCTTGATGGGTGGTGGGGGAGGGTTTTGGCCTATATAGTCTAGGTTCCCTTCCAATAAAAATCCGTGGGACATGAGTCCGTAAAAAA
>RBNI01001495.1:0-22183 GCA_003990745.1 Jimgerdemannia flammicorona | reverse complement strand
CCCCCCCTATCCTCTCTACCCCTTTAGAAAGCCATCAGCCCCTCAAACCCTCCCCCTACTCTTCTTGCAAATAAAATCTACAAGCCTCCTATAGATTCCCTCTCCTAGTTCCCATCTCTACTACCAATCATTCAAAATGTTCAGCAGAAGCCACTCTCATTATATAACTCTTATCCCAACTGCTAATTGTTAACTATTCTTAAATACATAGAGCCAATATCTAGTGAGCCCAACTCAAATGACAAGAGCCCACTCTAAAGTCAACTACTTATCTCCAACTCCCCCCACCAATCTATATCTGAGATCACTCCACCTTCCACCCTCCCCTCTCTTCAAAGATCATAACCCCAACTGGCCCTTGATAGTATCCCAGAAATCTCCCAGAATCTTACACTCTCTAAGCCAATGTTCAGGGGTCTGGACAATACCCCCTATCTGCTCAACATTCAGACACTCCTCATTCTCCAAAGTACCCCCTTCTACCAAGTGTCCTGACTGATAGTTCAGTATTATGTTTTATCTCAGTATCTGCTACCATATCACCCAGAACTTGGAAGAGAGCCATTGTACTACCTACTTATACTAAGACCATATGTCATTCCAGTCTCACTCCTCACCAATCCCTACCCCCTGTTATGTCTCTGACCACAAATCCCTCCTATGCTCTCATAGATATTCCATTCTATCTTCTAGCTGAAAATCCTCTACCAGTGAACCTCCTAACAGTAGACAGTCCTATCTCTATATCTGCAGTCTCCATTTCTCCTCTCCCTCATCCCCTCTCTATCAGAGACCAATATAGTGGATGCCATCCACTACTCCCTACTAGAATCCTTTATAGCACATCTTCTGACTTCCTTCAAGAGCCACCAGAGATAGCAGATTACCAGTCATGTCTCAGAGAGAGCACTGAGCTTCCCACATCCTCTGCATCAGGGACACCTACTCTTGACCCTACAATTTGCTTGCTCTCTTCAGCCACCATGCTCTCAAGCAGTGCAGATGCTTGGTAAAGTCCACCAGGCCCAGCCTACCTCTGTTTACAGATTATGTCAATACCTCCCAGCTGATCTGGCTCCTCCATCCTATCCAAATCTATGATCTGGCCATCTTCAACAGTTTCTTGACCACCTATACCAAAAAGTCCAAGTGATATTCAATATATTACAGCTTTGGCAGCCAGCCATCACTCTCCCCACCAGAGAGATATACCAGCCTCCCCACCCCAGGAGAACATTCTCCCAAACTAGTAGTTACTGCTCTCATCATCTATGAGGCAGTAGAAAACCATATACTAAAAAATAAATCCCCAAGTAGCAGACTACTTCACTAGCTGAGACTACCCTTCTGATTATATCTCCAACTATCCCTTCATCTAGAGCCAGAGTCTCATATTTATGTCAATTGAGCCTAGCACCTGAATACCCCTCATACCATTCCACTGCACTCTTCAGTACTATCACATCTTCTACAGAGCTCAGTCCAACTACCATATTATCAGTAAAGACTTCAATCTTCTAGTTCATACCTAAAATATTCAAACCTACAACTTGGTACTGAATTCTGTCCAATGAGAGGGCATAGAGAACTGGTAATAGTGGATGTCCTTGTAGCACTCCTCTGCTTAGAGAGAAGAACTCTCCCTATACTCATTTACTGTAATAGCTGCTTGACTCTCCTCTAATAGACAAATTAACTATCTTCTGAACTCTGGGAGAACTCCCATTTACTTCAACACCCCCTCTAGCCATATATACTGAACCCTGTCATATGCCTTCTCTTAATCCAGAAAGACTAGTTGACTATTGACTCCAGTCATACAAGCACCCCCAATAACATCATGGACCTATGCTGTTTCATTCTGAATCAACCAACCCCCAACAAAGCCCCTCTGCTCAGCTCCTAATATCTGCTGAGTTACCCCTTGTAGCCTAGCCATCAAAATCTTTATCACTAACTTGCAATCTATATCCAGAAGTATAATTGGTCTTCAGTTCTTCCAATTCTCTCTTCTTCCTTTATCCTTATACAACAGAGCTACAAGCTTCAGGTACTATTCTCCAATCCAGGACCCTGAGCTGATGACCTCATCATACATCCACACTATCTCCTCCAATATGATCACAATGTCAGCCATCTTCTTCTAAAAATTTCAAGACAACCCATCCTCCCCAGGAGCCATCCTCTTACTCATTATCACCAAAACCTGACACACCTTCTCTCCATACACTGAGGCTCTAAGTTCACCCAGGCCTGCAGCCAGGTCTGAGTGCCAATCCTCCAGCTGCCTTTCAATATCTAGAGCATCTTCTCCCCTCTCCTCCTCACTCCACAGCTGCCTCTAGCAAGATCACAATTGACCCAAGATCTCTGGTATCTCAGTTACTATATCTCTTGCCTCATCCAATACCCCTTCTCACTGCTGCCTTATCCTCCTCACCTATAGTAGTCTTGACAGAAATTTAGTAGACTGCTCCCCCTCTTCTACACTCTACTACCTCAGCTGAGCAGCCAGCCCTTTCACCTACAATTCCTCCTCTTGTCTAAACAGCTCCTTCAGTTCTTCTACCTTCTGCTGGATCCTCTGAATCCTCCAGTCCCCTACCCTACAGTTCTTCAATAATCTAGCCCATCTCTCCAGTAGGTTTGCTAGCCTCTATGAAGCCCACCTAATATACTATCTCTGCTGAGTCCCCCTCCCTCTCCTAGCCTCACCCCAATACTGCTGAGCATCAGATTTCAACTGCTACCATTAATCCCCAATCTCCAACCCCTGTGCCCTTCAGTCAATAATCTTAGTACTAATATCTACCACCCATTTACTCCACAAGATACTATCCTCCAGTAATATAGTATTCAGGTGTCAATGTCTAGGCCCATCTCCACTATCTCCAAACCTCTCTCTGCCCAGCAACCTCCAGTGGTCTGACCAAGGATACCAGACTGTCTCAATCTTTTTCCAGACATCTGTACCTCAGTACTTAGCTGTCAATACCCAGTTAATCCAGGATCTTAGTTCTATTACCCAGTAAGTATAGACCCTATAGTCTGTCCACCCAAGTCACCCAGTATCCACCAAAGAACTCAGTCTCTCAATATCCTCTCAGTTCTCCATTCCTCTACTACTTTTTTTTTTTTTTTTTTTTTTTTTTTTTTTTTTTTTTTTTTTTTTTATAGTCACTTGAACTTCTCTTTATTACTACAATCTATAATAATAATACAATATCACCCACATTCCTTCAACCAATACCTCTCAGATCCCCCTCCCCACCCTCCATCTCTCTCTATTGAAGGATAACTCAGTCACCCACTATCTGAATCCTCTCTCCACTTTTCTGGCAGATACAATTTACCAAACCCTGGCAGCTCCCCCCACCTGGTCCCCACCCTCTTCACCAGCCATTCAAAATGTCCAGTAATAGCCATTCTCACTGTGCCACCCTAGCCCTGACCCCAACCTGCTGGCCCTCCTCAAATACATATAACCAATGCTTGGCCAGCCTAACCTAAATTACTAGAGCCTAACCCAGGGTCAATCATTCATCCCCCACCCCTCCCACTAGCTTTTGGTGGAGCTCTCCCCATCTCCCCCCATCCCCTCCCACTAGGGCCTGCAGTCCTAACCAGCCTGCAATGTGGTGCCAAAACTCCTCTAAAACATCACACTTACCAAGCCAATGTTCAGGCATTTGTAGCACTCCCCCTTCCTGTCCAACATCCAAACATTCCTCATACTCAAATGTACCATCTGCCACCAAGTGCCTAGACTGATAGTTCAATATCATATTCTGCCTTATAAACCACCACCACACCACCCAAAACTTAGGGAGAAGCCACTGCATCACCTGCTTGCTCCAAGGCCAAAGACCATTCCAGTTCTGCTTCTCACCAATCCCCACCTTCTGCCATACCTCAGGCCACAGGTCCCCCCCTAAGCCCTGCATATACTCTATTCCATCACCAAGCTAGAAATCCTCCACCAAAGCACCACCCAGCAATAGCCTGTCCTATCTCCACATCTGCAGTCCCCAATCTTCCTTTCCCTCAGCCCCCTGCTACTGAAGTCCAATTCACCTACCACCATCTACCACCCCCCACCAAAAGCCCTTATACTACATCCTCTTACTCCCATCCAGGGCCACCATTGCAAGCAGATTGCCAGATGCTCCACAGAGGGAATACTGGGCCTCCCATACCCTCTGCATGAGTGGAACTCACTTCTGGCCCCTTAACTCACTTGCCCTCTTCAGCCACCATGCTTGCAAGCAATGAAGGTATTTGGTAAAGTCCACCAAGCCTAGCCTGCCTTTGTCCACAGATAGGGTCAGAACCTCCTATCCTATCTGACTTCACTGTCCAGTCCAGATCCATGATCTTACCATCTTCAGAAGTTGCCTGACCACCCATGCTGAGAAGTTCAGATAATATCTCACATACTATAGCTTCAGTAGCCAATTCACATTCAGTACCATCATCCTTCCTACCAAGGATATATGCCAACCACCCCACTATAAAAGCACATTACTCTATACTAGGAGTTGCTGTTCTCACCAAGCATGGGACAGGAGAGACCCATATATCAAGAAGTAGATCTCTAGGTAATGAACTGAATCTTCTGCTGGTACCACCATTCCAATCATATCACTACCAACTATTTCACTGCCTAATACCAGAGTCTTACATTTATACCAATTGAGTCTAGTACTGAAGCCCCTCTCATACCATTCCACAGTCCTCCTCAATTCCTCCATGTCTGCCAGTAAATCCAGTCTAACCACTATATTATCTACAAAGGCCTCCACTTTTCAATTAATCTCCAGAATGTCCAAACCCCTAATTCAATGCTGGATCCTGTCCAATAGGGGCTCTAAGGAAAGGATATATAAGATGGGTAACAAAGGATCACTTTGTGGTACCCTCCAACCAAGTGGAAAGGTTATACCCCTATATCTATTGACTACCAATACTGCCTGACTGTTTTCCAAAAGGCTGATTAGTGACCTCCTGAACCCTGGGGGAATACCCACCTATTTCAGCACTCTCTCCAGCCAGATCCTCCTTACTCTGTCATATACCTTCTCCTGATCTAGAAATACTAATCTGCTATCAACCTCAGCTATCTGAGCCCCTTCAATCATGCTATGGACCCAGGCCATCCTGTCTTGGATCAACCAACCACTAACAAATTCTCTCTGCTCTACTCTCAGTACTTGCTGAGTAATTCTCTACAGTCTAGTCACCAAGACCTTTGTCACCAGCTTACAGTCTATATCAAGAAGCATGATTAGTCACTAGTTCTTTCAATCTTCCCTCCTCCCCTTATCCTTATAGAGCAAGGAGACCAGCCCTAGGCACTGGCCCCCAATCCAAGTTCTAGACCAAAGAACCTCATCACATATCACCATCAACTCCTCCAATACTACCTCCACCCCAGCCATCTTTTTCCAAAAGTTCTAGGAAAGCCCATCCTCTTCTAGAGCTATTCCCTTGCTTGTTGAAATCAGAACCTTACAAATTTCCTCCCTTCTCACTGGGTCCCCCAGAGTCCCCAGACCCATTGTTGGGTCAGAATGCCAATCCTCCAACTGCCTCTCAATGGCTGAGACATCTTCACCCCCTTCTTCCTCACTTCATAGATCCTCCTAGCAGGACCTTAGCAATCCCAGAATTACTAGAGTCTCTACCACCATCTCCCCCACCTCATCTAAGAGACCATCTCACCACTGTTTAGTTTTCCATACTTATAGTATCTGCAATAAAAACCTAGTAGATCTTTCTCCCTCCTCCAACCCTTATCACCACAGCCTCACTACCATCCTCTTCAGGTTAATCTCTTTCTCCAATTATATCACTTTCTTAAGCTCCTTGACTTCCTTTTGAATCCACACAATATATCAGTCTGCTACCTCCCAATCCTCAAGTGCTCCTGCCCATCTTCTCAGGAGTGCCGCCAGCTGCTGTAAAGCCCAAAGTACTCTCTACCACCACTGAATACTCCTTCCTTTCCCTGCCTTCCTCCAGTATCTCTGAGCACTCGATTTCAGCCTCCACTAGCAATCTTCAATCACCAGGCCTTGCTCCTGCTACCTTCCAATTTTCCCAATAACCTCCTCCTCTCAGGCTGCCTATAAAGCACTGTCCTCCAACAAAGAAGAATTCAGTCACTAATGTCCAAGCCCATCCCCACTTCCCCCAAACCTCCCCCCCCCCTAGCAGACCCCAGTAATCTGACCATGGACACCAAACCACCTCCAGCACAGTCCAGACATCTGCTCTCCAGCACTCTGCCATCAATATCCAGTCAATCCTGGAACCCAGCCCTGCCACCCAGTGAGTATAAATTTGATACTCTCCTCAGAACTGTCTCTCTGAATCAACCAAAGAACTCAACCTCTCTATCTCCATCCAATCCTCCAACCCACCACTTCTGCTTCTCATTTCTCTCTCACCATCAGTCCTATCCACTATCTTATCCCTTACCATATTGAAATCCTCCTCCAGGCAATTGATCCCTGCCCCACCCATGATACCAGCCTCTCTCAAATTTCTGATCCAATCTATCCATTTCCCCCTTTCTGTCAGGCAATAATATGATCTAACTATCAAAGGGCTCCACCTAGGCCTCTTCTATACTCCCCACACCAATTTACTCCCCCAATGTCCAATATCACTAATATCCCCTATCTCCTTTTGAACTAGGATACCCACCTGCCCAAACCACATAGCTGCCCCCCCCCACTCTCTAGTCCAATCCTGTAAGTTCACATCTATCTTATAATGTACATCCTATAGTAAGAAAAGATCCACATCCAATCTCTTGAGCCATCCAAATATGAATTTTTACTGAGCCACTCTCCTCAACTCATTTATGTTCAAAGAGAATATTCTAGTTATACTATTCATATTGAATAATGTTGAAGTTTGAGAACTCAGCCTAGTATTTCATACTCATCTCATCCTCAGCCAGATCTAATTGCCACTCTGCTTCCAGGTCACCTTCCACTATGGCCTGAGCATCCAATGCCTCCAAGATCTCTTGACATTCTACCCTATCTATCACCTCCATCTCTGCTCAATAATCTGCACAGACCACTCTCCACTTCTCCAAGCCCTTCCTCAAATTCCACAAGTATGTGGCCCAGTTATTTGCAATCTCTCAAAGTTCCTCCTCCTACTGATCATCTACTTGATACTTAACTGATTCCAAGAGTACTGTCAGAATCTCATTTCCAACCTTCCTCAGTATCTCCTCACCATGAAGGATTTCCTCTCAATACCTATCTTCCATAACCCAGAAGTCCTCACCCCCCAACTTCTCTGCTACCACCCCCTCCAGCATCTTCCACAGCCACTTCTCCCCATCCACCACTTCAGTGACACCCTGGGCAACTCTCTCAACCCCCATCAGTAGATCCACCAGAGTGCTCCTCCTCACTGATTCATCTTACTCCTCCTCAGGCACATCCAGCAGTTCCTCCTTGCTCTCAGCCCCACCTGGAATGCTATACTGAGGTTGTACTCTCTTGCTCATTTCTGCATCTGCCTCCATACCACCCTGTCCCTCCTTACTCAGTCCCCCCTGGGCCCCACCTTGGGTTGTCCTGTACTCCCCAGCCCAGGCACTCTCTTACAGTTATATACCACCTTCTCCTATACCACTGCCAGCCCCACTACCTCTCAACTTCTCCAGCAGCTCCTTCTGGATTCACCTCTCCTGAATCTTCTCCCAGGTCATCCAGTCCATCCTGATCCTCTTACCATCCACCAATTCCACCACCATCTTGGCTTCATACTCCTTTCAAGCCAATTGCCTCCTCTCAATCACTCCTGCCAGGTCCTCAAGAGCCTCTAGCAAATTCTCCTTCTCTTCTTACATCCCTTTCACCCATAAGACCTTACACTCCACCTGACCCTACTTGAGAGTTGCCAGCCAGTCCCTCATCTTCCCTGTATTCTCCTTATCAGCCAGTCTCACCTAGACATTGATATCTCCAGTCTAAAGCTCAGTATCCTCCCAGACTCTAAACCTGATGTCCACTATTTCTCCATACTCCTTGACTGCTTCCACAATCAACTCTCTGATCCTCTCCCTCGACACTGTAGGAAGATCCAGCACCATCAACTGTACTACCTGGGGGTCTCAGCACATACACCTGGTCATAGGGACTACTACTCTGCCCACTATTACCCCCTTCTCCATGGCCACCAACAATAACTACTCTTTCTCAAATCTGACCTTTATCTCTTCCTTCTCCTTCAAGAACTTCACTGACACTACCTCCTTTGCCTCCTGTACCACCAGCCTCAAGATCATCCTTACAGTCACTGCTAAGCCCTGGAAATACAGTGTGATGGCAAATTCTGACCTTAATTTCTTGAGCAACAGTACCACCACCAAACCCATCACACCATCTGCCAGGTCCCTGGGCCTTGTGCCCCCCCCCTGTTCTGAACTGCCAATCACTATCATATCTGGATTTTTTCCAGATCCCCAGTCACAGCTTCATCTGTAGTCATATCTCTAGTCCCTACTCCCCCCCCTCCCCTACTGTCTGACTCTCTCAAGGAAGCCCCTCCCTGACCCCCAATAGTGGCCATTGAAGACTTCCCCAGGTCCAACCAACTATCCAGCCCAGAAGCCATTCTCTCCATCTTGACCTTATCTACAAAGGTCATCCTCTCCTCTCCTTATTGCCTCAATCCACCTCTTCCTCTGCCTCCAGTGCCACAGCCCACTATAGAAGGCCCCAGTATTCCTAAACTATCACTGCTCCTCCTCTCTACATGCTGCCAGTCAAAGGTACTGCTGTCCCCCTGGCTGATATGCTCACTAGTATGGTCATTACTGTCTATGTTGTTAGTTACCTTTCATCAAAAACATTATCAAGAGTGTTGTTTGAGTCTTGTATTATCTGAATGTTACCAGTGAAAGGTGTGTGTGCAGTATCTATTCCTCTACTCCTGTCTGCTATATCTCTCTCTCCATCAGTTCTATCCAATCTGCTATTATATATCATGTTAAAGTTACCCCCCAGACAGTCAATTCCCACATCTGCCAGAACACCTGCCTCTCACAAACCCCAGACCCAATCCACTTGCTCCCTCCTTTCTGCTAGGCAATAGTATTTTCACAGTCAGGGGACTCTAACCTGGCCTCCTCCACACTCCCCACATCAATTGGCTCTCCCAATGTCCAATGTCCCCAATATCCCCCACCCTCTTCTTAACCAGAATGCCCACCTGACCCTGTTATACTGTCATACTACCCCATTATCTCATTTAGTCCAGTAAGTCTAAGTCTGCATTATAATCCACATCCTGTAGTAAGAAAAGATCCACATTCACATCTAGTCCCTTTAACTAGCTAAAGATATTCTATCATCTTATCACACTCCTCAGTCTATTGACATTCAAAAAGAAGATTCTAGTTATACTATTCATATTGAATAATGTTTTTTTAAGAGAAAGTACCCACTCTACAATTCCATGCTCATCCCATCACCCATAAGATCCAAGTTCATCTCCACTACAATCTCATCTGCCTCTCTCTGCTGAGCATTTAGTACTGCTAAGATCTCCTGATAGTCCACCCCATCCACAGCCTCCATCTCTGACTGGTACTCCTCATACACCACCCACCACTTTTCCAGCCCCTTTCTTAGACTCCATATGTAAGCTGTATGATTATTCACAATTGTCCTAAGTACTATCTCTCTGATATTATCTACTTGATAGGTCTCAGCCTTCAGCAGTGCCACCATTATCTCATTACAGATTTTCCTCAGCACCTCTACACCATGTAGGATTTCACCCTAGTATCTCTCACTTAGCATCTGAAAGTCCTCTCCCTCTCAGCTCCTCTATCACCACATTCTCCAGTATTTTCCACAGCTACTTCTCTTTATCCACAGCCTCCTCAACCCCCTTAGCCACCTCCTTCTCCCACTCCACCTGCTCTTCCTCAGTATTCTGTCTCACTGACTCATTTCAATCCTCCTCCAGTACATTCTGCAGTTCCTCCTCACCAGTAGCCCCACCTGGCACTCCATACTGAGGGTGCTCCCCCTCAACCATCTCCATATCTTCTATAATCACATTTAATCCAGAGCTACCTCCTGCTCCCTGGGGCACCTCCAGAGTCACCCTCTTCTCCCCTACTCAGATACTTGCTTATAAACCAGCCTCTTCAGCCATAATCCCCCACACTAGCCCCCCTCCCAACTTCTCTAATAGCTCCTTCTGAATTTTCCTCCTCTGTACTCACTCTCAGGCAGCCCAATCCAGCTGCACCCTCTTGCCATTGATGATCTCTACAACTGTCTTGGCCTCATACTCCTTCCAGGCCAATCTCTTCCTCTCTACAGCTCTAGCCAGATCCTCTAATACCTCCAGCAAGTCCTCTTCTTCCTCTAGCATCTCCTTCATCTGTGAGACCTTATATTCTACAGAACTCTACTTAAGAACCACTGGCCAGTCCCTCACCTTTCCTGTATTCTCCTTGCCTATCAGCTGCATTCTGATATCCACATCTTCAGTTCTGAATTTGGTACCCTCCTAGACCTAAACCCCACATCTACAATATCTCCATACTCCTTGATAGCCTCCACAATCAACTTCCTGACCATTTCCTTTGATATGGTTGACACATCTAGCATCACTAACTATACCACTTGAGGATCCCAGCACAAGCACTATGTCATAGAGATCACTACCTCTTCTACCACTACTCTCTTCTCTACCATCTCCAACAGTACCTCCTCCTACTCAAAGCCAACCTCCACCCCTTTCCATCTCTTCAGAAACTTCACTGAAGTAGCTCCCTTCATCTCCTAAGCCAGAATCCCCAGAATCATTCTTGTTATAACTGCCAAGCCTCAGAAGTATAATGTAATGGTGAATTTAGACCTCAATTTCTTGAGTAACAGTGCTGCTATCAGTCTCATTATACTATCTATTAGATCTCTGGGCCTTGTGCCCACTCTCTGTCCAGATCCACTATCAATTATCATATCTGGATTTTTTTTCAGATTAGCAGTCCTCCCACCATTAGTAGTCCCACTTCTCTCAGCCACTACTCCCCCAGCTCTGCTGCCCTCACCTCTATGGACCACTCCCTCAGAACCTCTAGTCCTCACCATCTCCTTGCCCTTCCTCAGCCAGCCCTCTAGCCCAGTTGTCAGAATTGGTCAACCTCTCTTCACCTTGTCCATGAAGCTCACTCTCTCTGTCCCCTACCCTCCAATACTACTCTCTCTCCTTCTATATCCTCTTGCCAGCAAGCCCCTCATACTTTCCCCCAAGTCATGGCTCCTCTCCACATACTGCTAGTTAAATACACTAGGGCCACCCTGCTCAGTACATATCTCAGAAAGCTCAACAGACACTATGTTGCTAGTATCTTTGTCTCCAAAACATTGACTTGAGAGTTTCTTAAAGTTTGTATAACTCAAATATTACTAGAGAAAGGTGTGTGACCCCATTCCTCTGTCCAGTCCAGCATATCCAAGTCTATATTATATCTAACATTCTGCAGCAAAAACAGATCTGTATCTAGCCTCTTCAATTAGCTGAAAATATTCTGACACTTTATTACACCCTATAGTCTATTGATATTCAAAGATAGAATTTTAATTATATAATTCATATTGAATAATTGTTATAAAAAGGACATCTACTCTATAATTCCATACTCACCACATCACTAGTAATATCCAGATTTCTCTCTGTCTCAAGCTCCTCAGCCTTCTCCTACTAAGCATCCAGAGCTATCAAGATCTCCTGACAGTCCTCACTATCTACAGCTTCCATATTAGACCAGTACTCCTTACACACTACCTGCCACTTTACCAATCTCTTTCTAGGGCCCCACAGATAAGTCATATAGTCATTTACAATTTTCAGGAGCACTGCCTCCCTGTTGCCATCTATCTCATACTCTTCTGTCTCTAACAGCCCTGCCATCAGCTCATTCTGAATCTTCTGTACCATCTCTTCTCCTTATAAAACCTCTTCACAATATCTCTCACTAATTACCTAGAAGTCTACCTCATCCAACTCATCTGCTGTAATATTCATCAATATCTTCCACAACTATTACTCCTTACCTATAATCTCATCCACTTCCTGGACCACCTCTGCCCTTCAGTCTCTTGATCACTATTAGTATTGACCCTTACTGACTCATTTCAGTCCTCTTCTGCAGCTTGTCATTTCTTCCTCCCTCAAAAGGTATGTTATACTGAACTCAAGTTACCTTTACTATTACCTTATCCTCAACTACTATATCTTACTCCAGACCTCCTCTTTCTGTCAGAGTCTCCTTTACCTCTATCTTCTTCTCTCTTGTCCAAGTACTGATCTTTGATCTGACTTTATCAATTGTTTTTCCTCCTTTGATCACCCTCTCTAACTTCATCAGTAAATCCTTCTAAAGCTGCCTTCCTTGCACTCTCTTCCAGGCAGCTCAATCTAGCTACACTTACTTACCATTCACCATCTCTACTACTGTCTTGATCTCAAACTCCTTCCAGACTAATCTTCTCTTCTCAACAGCCTCAGCCAGGTTCTTCAATATCTCCAGCAAGTTCTCTTCCTCCTCTGATATCCCCTTGACTCTCAAGACCTTGTACTCCACTGGTCTCTACTTAAGTACCACTAGCTAATCTCTTCTCTTTCTAGTATTCTTCTTATCTACCAGCCTTACCCTGATATCTATATTCTCTATTCTGAACTCTGTACTCTCTCAGACCCAGAAACCAACATCCACTACATTGCTGTACTCCTTAATAACATCAACAATCAGCCTTCGGGCCATCTCCTTCTTCACTATGGGTATATTTACCACTACCAGCTATACTATCTAAGGGTCTCAGTATAAGTACTAAGCCATATGGATTACTACTCCTCCTACTATTACATCTTTCTCCAATGCTCCCAACATTAACTCCTCCTCCTCAAACCCCACCTTGACCTCCTCCAGACTCTTCAGGAACTTCACTGAGACAGCCTCTTTTACCTTTTGGACCAGTAGCCCCAGAACTATCTTTGCTATAACTACTAGTCTCCAGAAGTACAATGTGATAGTAAATTTGAATACTGATTTCTTAAGTAATAGTACTACCACCAGGTCCATTATACCATCAGCCAGATCTCCAGGTCTTGTGCCCTATCTCTGTTTAGCTCTACCATCAGCCATCACATCTGCATTTTTTTCTAGATTAGCAATCCTTCCACCATTAGTAGTCTCACTCTCTCTAGCTGCAACTTCTTCAGCCTTACTACTACTACTCTCTAGGGCCTCTCTACTAGACTCTACAGCCCTCTCCTTCCTCTTATCACTCTGCAGTCAGATCTTTAGGCCCATTGATATATACTAAGCCTTGATTTTATTAGTAAAGCTCACTCTTTCAGTTCTCTGTCTCTCAGTACTACCCCTTCTCCTTCCATATCCTCTAGCTAGCAAGCTCAATAGACTTCCTCCTAAGCTATGACTCCTTCTCACATACTGTTAGTTAAATATACTAGGGCTGTTCTATCTAGTATACTTCTCTAATCTCTCATTAATTGCTATGATATTATTACCTTTACTTCAAAAACTGTATCAAAGTATTATCAGAAGTTTGTATAATATAAATTGTAGTGGAGAGAGCCCTTAGTCTACAACTTCTCTAACTATATAGAGTTTCTCTTCCTTGAGCAGACTACTTCTTTCTATGAAGAAAATATAGATTTCTTTAGAGACTTCTATTTTAATATCTATGCTAATAGTCACATGCTTATCTAGTTTAATAGTTACTTTCATACTAGAGTAGAGATTATAACTAGTGTCATGTAGTGGTCACTAAGTTCTTTAAATATGCCAGATTCTCTTCAAGGTATATCTCTTAGACTAACTCAAGTTTGTTATAAGCAAGTTCTTATTGGAGTGCCTTCCCAAGGTCTTATAGTCCTCAAACTTCTTATCTTTAACTATCTTATTATCTCTTAGATTACTTGCAAGGAAGTGTGTGTAGGTGAACTTGACTGACTTTATTTCAGAGGAAATAAGAGGGGTATTTATACAAAATATAATTCAATGGTTGCTAGGATATAAAGCTAAATATAAATTCCAATAACTAAAACTACTAAGTTCCAGGGTCGGTACTGGTGATTGTACAGGTTCAGGATGCTGGCATTATCCAGTATCACATCAAAATGCCAGTGCTAGAACAATTTTGTGTCACCTCAGAATACCAGTACTGATATTATCTGGTATTACATGAGAATACCAGTGCTGGCATTATCCAGTAACAAAGAACTTAGAGTAGAAAGTTCAGGATCATGGGGGCTTCATCATCCTTATCATCATCGCTGAAGGAGATGAGATCTATGAATTTGTCATGCAGGTTGCGCATTTCGCATACCTCGATATCATGTGGGATAATGTCATCACTGATGACATCATCACGTTCAGCTGTGGCAGGGAAATTGGGAACAAGGTCTGAAGCTCTCCAGTCTATGAGGTTCTCTTCCACAAAATAAGGAACAAATGTGGGGTCTTGGGGAGATCTAACCCAGATGCTTGGGCCTTGGAATACTGAGATCAATCCTTGTAGGAATTGGTCTAGGTTGTCCTGGAGGATGGGGTGCCAGAAGTCTTCTACTTCTTCACTGTTGAGGGTGATAGTGGACTGGGCTTCTGTAGCCACTCTGGCTTCTAGTGCATTGATACGGCAGGATGATAGGTCTCTGAAATCTGAGACTCTAACATACTCTAAGTTGGGGATCAACCATGGTGCATGCCTGAAGATCTGATAGATCTTCTTAGCTATCCTCGTTTTGCATATATCCATGAGAGTGGCATTTTGTAGCTCTTGGGTGCTGGCCTGTGGGAACTTCTGGCAGAGGAGGTTTCCTATTTCATACTCCTGCCACATTTGGAGGCATTTGGTAGCAATGGTGATCCTTGTTTCCATTTCATGACAGTAGAGAATAAAGTGATAAGGGTCTGCAGTACCCAGGTTGACACTAGGAGTCCTTCTTGAGTGGGTCCTCATGGCTCTTCTGATGTCTTAGAACATCCTTTCCTCAACTGAGATACCTTGGTGGTTTCTTGACCTTGAGGTTTGGTGGGCAGCAGGTATTTTGTTTATGGTAAGTCTTTGAGCTATTTTAGGATTAGTGGTTCTTGTTAGTTGTTGCTACTGTGGTTCCTTGATCCTTCTTTTATATTCTTCAGGATGCTTGTACTGTGGTTACAATGACTCACAGTTAGTCATCATTGCTCATCTCATCTGCTATATGATCTTCTTATGCTCCGATCTGGTGGCTTGCAAGGAAAGGCTGTCTCCTGTGCTGATGTCATCATTCTGGGGTCACTGTTACATCTTCCTCCTGAATAAGAATCTTCTTGAGCATCCTTATTCATTGGTCCAGTCCTGAAAAATTTGCTAATCCCATAACCTCTGGCAAGGGGTCGAAAAGTGGTGTTTATGGGCTGGCATCTTCCCTTTGTATTTTGGCATGATAGTGAAGGGTCACTCCCTTCATATAGAGCAAGGGCCTGATTCTGATCTTGATCAATCAGTTGACAGTTCGAACTCCTCTGACTTCAAAAGTCTCATGGATGAGTAGTTGCCAGTGCTGTATCCCTTAGAGAATGGTCCAGACAGATAGCCTGCTGGTCATGGAACATGCTGTTATGATTTGCGGACTAGAACCTTGTAGGCAGTCATCACATTTTGCTTCTCTTGTATAGGTTTGTGGTACTTCTTGAGTCTGTTCCTGTGTACCATAGTAGGCAGTATGGTCTCTGAGATTTTTCTAAGCCAGAAGGTGGTTCCCTTGATATCTTGCACATAGAAGAGTCCTTCCCATTTGGGCTCCAGTTTTCATGACCATAAGGCTTCTACCATATTTCGATATAGTAGAACCTTTTCTCTGATTCGGATGGGTTCTAGGGCCTTGTGATTCTTTTCTACATTATTCCTTATCAGTGCTTGTAACTTGGTAATGTAATCTTCAGCCTTCTTCCTGATTTGGTGTAGTCTCCGGATTTCTGCATCAACCCATCTCCAAGTTAGGTCTAGATTTGTAGCTGAGATTCCATCAGAATCTTCTTCTTCAAAGAGCAGCTCTCTTGGGGTAAAATGTGTGCTCTGTGACCATATGTCTCATAGGACAGAGAGGGCAGTTGGAAGATAGTTATCCCAATTCTCATATGTCTCTGAGATCTTCACTAGGATGTTCTTGAGGGTCTTGTTGGTTCTTTCTGTCTGTCCATTTCCTTGAGGGTGGTATGCAGTGGTCTTGATATGCTGAATCTTGTATTTCTGATACATTATCTCATGGAATCCATTGACAAATTCCGTGCCGCAGTCTGTGGTGATTTGCTTTGGTGTCTTGTAGCGGCAGATGATTTCTCAGTACAGGAAGTCGGCTATAGAGAGGGCATTGGCTTCTTATAATGCTCCTGCCTCTATCTATTTGGTGAAGAGGTCTACAATAACTATAATATAGCAGTTTCCTGATAGTGTTACTGGTAGTGGTCTAATGATATCCATTGCAATATGGTGGAAGGGGATAGGCTCAATTCTTGATGACCCAGGTGCCTGGTCTTGCTGATCTTGTTTCTGTTTTTGGCACTTGTTACACCCTTTGACAAATTGGTGCAGGTCTTCTTCCATCTTGGGCTACCACATGGTTTTTCTTGCTTTGTTATATGTGTCGGTTCCTCCTAAGTATCCTTGCTCGTGTACTTCTTTCATTACTTGATACTTCTTGTGTTTGGGTATTACTAGCTTTCCTCCTTTTCTGAGTGTAGTATTGTCTAATTCAAACTGTTTCTAAGTTTGGTTGATGATAGTGATTGTCTAGGGTTCAAGGTGGTTGGGCATCTTCCACTGCCCAAGGTAGCTAATTAATCCATAGTATAGCTCCTTATTCATGTTGAATGGTCTTGATGGGGGTGTTTTGGAATGTCCTTGAGAGTGCATCGGTATTGGTGTTGGTCTTTCCTGAGCGGTGCTTGACAGTACAGTTATACTCTTGCAGCCTGTAGATCTATCTGGCATATATTCCTTTGGGGTTCAGTATGTGAAATAGCCAGGCAAGAGCGGAATGGTCTGTTTGAATGGTGAAGTGTTTTCCAGCTAGATAGTAGTGGAACTTGTCTACTGCCCAAACTACTGCTAAGTATTCAAGCTTGCATGACTCATAGTTCTGTTCTGCTCTGCGGGTACCTCAGCTTGCATAGGAGATAACATATTCATGTCCATCTTTCTTCTGAGCTAGGACTGCTCCAAGTCCTATAGCACTTGCATCTATCTGCAGGATGAATTCTAGGTTCCAGTCTGGTCTTCTGAGGATGAGTGCTTGGGTCAACCTGGTCTTGAGTTCATTGAAGGTTTCTTGGTGCTCCTTGGTCCATTCGAATTTGGTCTCCTTCTTCAGTAGCTTGTAGATAGGTGCTGCAATATTGGAGTATCCTTTGATAAATCTTCTGTAGTAGCTGGCTAGTCCAAGGAAGGCATGAACTTCTGTGGTTGTTCTGGGTCTTGGGTAGGCTGCAACAGCCTCGATCTTCATGGGGTCTGTGTGGATCCCGGTCTGGTTGATAAGATGTCCTAGGTAGGCGATTTCTTGAGTAGCAAACTTGCATTTCTTGGGCTTGATGTAGAGGCCATGCTCCTTGAGCCTCTTGAGGGCTAGCTGTATGTGATTGACATGTTCTCATGCAGTGTTGCTGAAGATGATCACATTATCAACATAGACAAAGAGCCATTTTCCAATCTCATTGCCAAAGACTCTGTTCATCATTCGCTGGAAACTTGCTGGGGCATTGCACATTCCAAATGGCATTCGCAGGTAGATATAGGTAGCATCAGGTGTGATGAAGGCTGATTTCTCACTGGTATCTTGAGTGAGACTGATCTGATGGAAGCCTGAGAACAGATCCAAGGTGGTGTAGTATTGGGCTTCACTTCCAAGGGTGGTAAGGATTTCTTGAATATTCGGCAAGGGCTGCCTATCCTTCTTGGTGATGGCATTGAGCCTCCTATAGTCAATACAGAGTCTTGGTGCAAACTCTCCAGGCTTGCTTCCTTTCTTTGGGGCTAGGACAATGGGTGAGGCCCAGGGGCTGATAGCTTGCTTGATGATTCCGGCTTCTTCCATTTCCTTGAGTTCTGCTCGCAGCCACTCTCTGTAGGCAGGTGGTATGGGTCTGGCTTTCTGGTAGATGGGCTTGGTATCACCAGTGTCAACTTTGTAGTAGTACTTGGGCTCTTGATTGTGGATATCTCTAAAGTCTGTAGCAAGTACTCCTTCATTCTGATATAGGATCTTGAGAAGTTGTTCCTCCAGGGGGAAGTTTTCTTCAATGGTATATGTGTGCTTGTTCTGGTCCTTGTCTTTCTTGTGCTCAAGTTCAGTAATCTTGGTAGTGGCATAGGCTCCTCTTCCAGTAGATCCAAAGCCTTGTTCTCCTCTCTTGGTCTTGATGAGTTCAATGGCTTCTATGATCTTTGGCTTCTTGACTTTGTGGATCAGCATCTGGCCAATCCTATCATGCTTCTTGACTTTGAAGGGGGTGGTGTGGGTGTGATTTCTGACTATGAGGAAGATCTCGCCAGTATAATCAGGGTCAATTACTCCTCCTTCAACTGAGATTTCGCTTTTGGCCAGACTGCTCCTGGTCTTGATAATTCTGGCATGGTTTTCTGGTAACTTGACTCCAATTCCAGTGCCAAGTAGAGTGGTGATCTGTGGTTCAAGAGTAGCATCTTGAATCCTGGCAAGGTCTATTCCTATGGCTCCTTTAGTCTTGTATTTTGGGATCTTAGCTTTGGGGTGAAACTTCTTGACCTTGAGGGTGATGTCTGATTCTTGTTCCTCCTCATCATCACTGTCAGCTTGAAGCTCTGAGGGCTGGTCATCTTCTTCGGCTTTCCTTTTTGCTTTGGTGGCTTCTTGCTCATGTTTCTGTTGGTAGATTTTCCTGACTTCACTGATACAGGACCAGCAGTCATTCAGGTGTTCAGAGCAGTACATCCTAGTACCATGGGGGCATCTTCCTTGAGGGGCATAGCCATTGATGATCTTGTTATACCACTGCTCATCTGTGAGCTTGGGTGTCTTGCTCTTGTTCTTGTTCACCAAGTGCATGAAGACCTCTGTGTCTTCTTCATCTCCTTCCTTTATGTCTGGTAGGACTCCTTTGTGGACATTGATAGAGACTCGTACCTTTCTTCCTCTGTAGTTGATCTGTATCTTCTGGGCATTGAGGTCAATGATGGCCCTGGCTTTGTGAAGCCATTGATTGCCAATGATGATGTCATAGTTGGTGGCGCTTGTAACAATCATATCTACTGAGATAGTGGCTCCTCCTATCTTGATGGGAACTTCTCGGATTTTGCTAAGGGGGGTAGCTCATGTACTATCTGCTGTGACATAGACCATCTTGGTGGACTCTTCAATATCCCAACCTAGGTGGTCAATTGCCTTCTTGCTCATGAGGCATCCTCCAACACCAGTATCAATGATGGCATCAAAGATACAGTCTTTGATCTGGCAGGGGGTATAGGCTGATGTCTTGCACTGATCTTCAGATTCTTCACCTGAGTTCTTGGATTTTTCCTGTGCATTGTGAGCTTCTACAATCTTGTACTCTTGATTCTTGGTGGTAGTTGCAAGTTCTACTCTCAACTACTGTCTAAAGGCAGGGACTTCAGCTAGCTATCCAAAAGTGACATTGACCTTCTGTTCCTTGAGGTCCTTGTAGATGTCATACTGGTGGATCTTGATCTTGCACAGCTTCTGTTCCTTCTTGCTTTTGCTTTCTCCTGAGACTGGAGTAGTGTCTTTAATGATTTGGCAGACAGCTTCATCTAACTCCATATCTTGGTCAATCTTCTTGGGTTAAGTCTTGCTTTGAATAGTGACAGCTGGGGTCTTCTTTGGTCTTCCAACTGGCTTGCTGTTGCTCTTCTTATTATAGGGCTTGGACCAGGTTCTGGTACCTTCAGTAGCAGGGTAGAATTCAAGCTCCTCATAGTATTCTTCATCATCAGTGTCACCAATCTCCTTGATAACTACTGCATTGGTTTGTTCTCTGGTTCTGCTAGCATTGCTTAGTTGGGCTTTGCATCTTGTTTTGGTCATGCAACTCTTTGTATAGTGGCCTTCTTCTCCACATCTGAAGCATGTGATATTATTGTATTCTTCTGTAGCAGCTGCAAATCTATACACTGGTCTCCTGTTAGCACTTTGGACTTCTTTAACAACATTACCAAGATATGCAGTCATCTCAGCAAACTACTTGGCGAGTTCTTCCACTGGATCAGCTTTGGCTGTCTTGGGGGTAGGTGGGGTTGGTTGTCTGTTTACAACTGTGGCAGGTAAGATACTAGTTGGCTTTGATGGCTCCATCTTGATGCCAGTTATTTTCTCCATTGAGTGTTTGGCAGGGTGTCTGGCAGTCCAATATCTCTGTGCAAAGACCACTTTCTGATCAAGGGTCAGTGCAGCTGGGGTAGACTAGATTGCTAGGGCAATTTCAGGGTGAACTCCTTTGAGGAAAGTTGAATCCGCTATTTGTTCCTTGAGGGCATTGTCATAGCCAGCCAAGACAATCTGGTGGCAGATTCGGGTATAGAATGAGTTGGAATCTTTACTAAGTCTCTGGCAGATAGTATTGAGTTGATCCTTGAGAGCTTGCTTGATCTCTTCAATATAATATGTTGTTCTGAGGAAGACCTTTATGTTGGCAAGTTTAACTATATCAGCACCAGCAATGGTGGCTACATTGAACTTATCTCTGGCAGATCCTCTGAGGCTGACTGATAGAAGGGCCAATTGAGCATCCACACCAAGGACTCGTATGGTGGTGAATTATTTAAAGTCTTCAATGAAGGTCAGAATTGACTCTTCAGTAGTATATCCATAGAATGTAGAGGGATGCATTTCCATCTTATCTTGAATTCTTACAGGGGTGACTCTTGTAGTCAGGATAGTTGTTGTGGGGGTTATTTATTTTTCAGCTTGAAAGTGAGAGATTTGTCTTGAATCACCAGCCAATGGGCACCAAGTTGTCATGTAGTGGTCACTGAGTCCTTCAAATATGCCAGATTCTCTTCAAGGTATATCTCTTAGACTAACTCAAGTTTGTTATAAGCAAGTTCTTATTGGAGTGCCTTCCCAAGGTCTTATAGTCCTCAAACTTCTTATCTTTAACTATCTTGTTATCTCTTAGATTACTTGCAAGGAAGTGTGTGTAGGTGAACTTGACTGACTTTATTTCAGAGGAAATAAGAGGGGTATTTATACAAAATATAATTCAATGGTTGCTAGGATATAAAGCTAAATATAAATTCCAATAACTAAAACTACTAAGTTCTAGGGTCGATACTGGTGGTTGTACAGGTTCAGGATGCTGGTATTATCCAGTGTTATATCAAAATGCTGGTACTGGAATAATTTCACGTCACCTCAGAATACCAGTGCTGGCATTATCTGGTGTTACATGAGAATACCAGTACTGGTATTATCCAGTATAACAAAGAACTTAGAGCAGAAAGTTCAGGACCATGGGGGCTTCATCATCCTCATAATCATTACTGAAGGAGATGAGATCTGCGAATTCATTATGCAAGTCACACATTTCACATACCTCGATGTCATGTGGGATGATGTCATTGCTGATGACGTCATCACGTTCAGCTGTGGCAGAGAAATTGGAAATAAGGTCTGGAGCTCTCCAGTCTATGAGGTTCTCTTCCACAAAATAAGAAACAAATGTGGGGTCTTGGGGAGATCTAATCTGGATGCTTGGGCCTTGGAATACTGAGATCAATCCTTGTAGGAATTGGTCTGGGTTGTCCTGGAGGATGGGGTGCCAGAAGTCTTCTACTTCTTCACTGTTGAGGGTGATAATGGACTGGGCTTCTGTAGCCACCCTGGCTTCTAGTGCATTGATACGGCAGGACAACAGGTCTCTGAAATCTGAGACTCTAACATACTCTAAGTTGGAGATCAACCATAGTGCATGCCTGAAGATCTGATGGATCTTCTTAGCTGTCCTCATTTCGTGTATATCCATGGGAGTGGTATCTTGTAGCTCTTGGGTACTGGCCTGTGGGAACTCCTGGCAGAGGAGGTTTCCTATTTCATACTCCTATTTTTTTTTTTTTTTTTTTTTTTTTTTTTT
>RBNI01001494.1:0-22184 GCA_003990745.1 Jimgerdemannia flammicorona | reverse complement strand
CCGCCAACCACCGTCACATCTGGATTTTTTGCCAGATCCCCAGTCACAGCCCCATCAGCAGTCACAGCCCCATCTCCAGCCCCTACTCCGGCACCCACCCTACCACCAGAGGCACCCCTGGGCACACTGCCCTATCCTCTAGCAGCAGTCGTCGAAGCCTTCCCCAGTCCCAGCCAACCATCCAGTCCAGAAGCCATCTTCCCCATCCGGACCGTGTTGGCAAAGGTCGACCTCTCCCCTCCTCTCTGCCTCAGACCGCCCCTCCCTCCGCCGCCGGCACTTCTGCTCCCCCTCGAGGCCTCCGGCATCCCCAAACCATCACCCCTCCTCCCTACCTGCTGCCAGCCAAAGGCGCTGTCACCCCCCTGGCCAGTACGCTCACCAGTTTGATCAATGCTGTCCATGTTGCTAGTCGTCCGTCACCAAAACGTTGGAAAAAGTGTCGCCTAAGTCTTGTGTCACTCGAATGGTACTGGTGAAAGATGAATTTGGTGAGTATAAGTAGTTTGTCTGATCCAATGATGGTGATTTTAGTTGTAGGAGCTTTCCTTCTGTTAGTTCTTCTTTGAGCTAGTTCATTGATACAAGAGAAGCAATCATCAATCATTCAGGAAGAGTACATTCCAATGCCATGAGGACATTGGTCACTTGGTATATATCTGTCTTCGATTTTCTTGTAGAATTGTTCTTCTTTGTTCATAGTAGGTTGGGCTGGGGTCTTATTTGATGAGCCAAATTCTTTAGATCCTTGGATGGTGGGCAGTAGTTCAGGGACTTCTTTGACTGTCAGGGTTGACTCGATTTTTTCGAATAGAATCTGGCTAATGCAAAAACCAATGGAGATCTTGAAGGGTGTCCAACTGTGGTTTCGGATGAGGACAATAATTTCGCCTATGTAATCCTCATCAATGACTCCTCCTTCTACTGAGAGTCCTTTCAATGCTAGGCTGCTGTTACAGCATATTCTTCCAACATGTCCTTCAGAGATTTGGATGCTGATTTCTGTATAGACTTGCTTGACTTCTCGGTTGGAAACTGTAGCTTCTTCAGCTGCATACAGGTCATATCTAGCTACTTTTTGACTTCCTTTAGTTGGGGCCTTGGTAGTTTGCCTTAACCTGATAAAGTCCAGTGTTCTGGTAGTCAGATTATTGAGGTAGTGCAGAGTAGTAACAGTTGCTCATGTTGCTGTTTAGGGTTTTCAGTTAGGGCAGGTACTGGCCATGTGTTCTGTCTTTCAGTAATAGAAGCATACTCCATTTCTTTGAAGTTCATTCTTTTCTCCTTTGGTGAGTTCTTGAAGGTACTTGGCTGGGTAGGTTCATGATTTCTGGGTGTCCATGAGGTGAATGTGGAGGGAGCTCAGGATGCTTCATGCTTGGGTTCTTTCTTCTTAGTCCAAGTTTTTTCCTTGTTATTGAATTGTCTTTAAGGCAGAATTGGTCTAGCTGTTAGGATTCGCTTGACTATAGTCTTGATTCTTGCTAGGCACTATTGTTGGTGATCACAACCAACTAGGTGGCCTTGTTCTCAGATTTTTCTAGTAAGCCATTCAGGCAGGGCATTGAATAAATGATCTACTCTTGTACCATTTTGTACTTTATCTTGGCAATTAGTGCTCCTAATGAGTCAATTTAATCTGGATTGGATTCGGATTGATTCGGATTGAATCCCATCCGAATCAACTCGGATGGGATTCAAATCCCATCCGGATCAACTCGGATGGGATTCAAATCCCATCCGGATGGATTCGAATCAACCATTGTTTTGATTTCCAAATTAGATAATTAAATGTTTACATCAATAACTCAATGAATAATCATCCAAATTTGATGATCTTGGTGTCATTTGAAAGCCCTTAATAAGGCCTATCTAATGATACCAAGAACATTGAAATACAATCACGCGTTGCCGAGTTATGAAGGAAACCGTCTGAATCGCCGATTTTGAAAATTTCGTCAAATAGAATGTTTTCCTTAATATCTCGGCAACGCGTAATCCGATTTTAATGTTCTTGATATCATTAGAAAGGCCTTATTAAGGGCTTTCAAATGACACTAAGATCATCAAATTTGGATGATTATTCATCGAGTTATTGATGTAAACATTTAATTGTCCAATTTGGAAATCAAAACAATGGTTGATTCGAATCCATCTGGATGGGATTCGAATCCAATCCGAGTTGATCTGGATGGGATTCGAATCCATCTGAATCCCATCCAGATTGACTTGTTCGGAGCACTATTGGCAATGTATCCTAGGCCAACAGTGTTCAGGAGTGACTTGAGTTTTGTACAGAAGGTTTCAAATTCTTCTTTGCCATGTATATCAAATTTGAGGTTACAGAGTTTCACTCAAGATTCAGCAATCATGGTTTCACTGTAGTATTGAGCAATCATAAGTTGTTTTAGTCTAGGGACTGTATTATTTGCTATATTCTGAGCAACTACTGCAGGTTGGGTATCCTATGTAAAGGGTTTTTCAGGAAGGGTTCACCACTATTCTTCAGCAGGTCCTCAGAAGAATGTAACAACTTGGTGGATATAGGCTGTGGTAGTAGCAAAGAGTTGTTCCAGAGTGTGGTCTTAATTGTTTGTCAGAAGGTGGTCAGCAACTCACTCATTGGTCTATTGATTGGCTTCAAAGTTGGTATCAACTATACTAACAAAGCTTTGGACTTCTTGTGCAGTACCATTAAAGATAGGTAAGCTCAGATTTTTGGTAGATCAGATCTGTTCAGCTAAGGCAGTAATGGTTGCTGCCATTATTGCTATCTAGGCTGTAAGGTCTAGAATCTGTTGGTTCACCATGTTGTTTACTAGAGGTGGTTGGACTACTGATAGTGGTGTTACTGGTACTACTTGAGATACTGGTGCAGAGTGTGATGGAGTTCTTTGGATTTGTGTAAGTTGCTGGAGTAATAGTTGTAGGTCTGGAGTGAGGGCTCGATAGATAGCTGTTTGTTGCTGTATAGATATATTCTGTCCTGATAGAGGTGCATCTCCTTTGGTAGTATATCTGGAATCGAATTCACTGAGATACTTCTCCTTCTCTTTGGTTTGGTCTCCATGTAATTGGGTTTGCTCGGCATCAAAGTAGACAGAATCAGTTATATATCTGATTTCAGATGGACTTAATTCAAAGTCAAGTTCAGGTTCGGTATTGGTTTCAGATTCAGGTAGAGCTGTAGCAGGGCCTGCTTCTGGTTCAGGGTCAGGTAGTTGGTGAAGGGTTTCTCTTGCTTCTTCTTTAAGAATATGGCAGGCCTTGCTGTTCTGGAATCGGTAGTATAATGCAGTCTTGGTCCTGGTATGGTGAAAGTTGGTAGAGTTGAGCCACTTGGCTACAGAGGCTTGGGCTTCATGAGGAACTAAGACTAGAAAGACTGCTGCTGGTTGTCCTAGATTGCTCAGATTTGTGGAGCTGACAAAACTCTTGTTGAGAAGAGTAAAGAAGACTTCTATAAGACCTTCTTCATCTTGACTTGCTGGATATAGAGCAAGGAGTTTAGTAAATAGAGTTTCGCCTATTTGCTGATTTAACTGGAGTACTTCTTTCTTTGAATAAAGTTTGTCCCACTTGTTATAGGTGTGGAGGTCAAATTGTTCTTATATGTCAGATTCAATTCTCTCCAGATTGTCAGATGATTCAGGATAAATTCCAGTTCAGAGGTTGGGCTTTATACCAACTTATAGGAATTTGCAGAGGGGTTTATAGTAGAGTGAGAAAGTATCTTAAAGCAGAATTGGATTATAAACTGCTGCTACCAAGTTATAAGAGGGTTGCTTTTTAGGATAACTGTTACATAGTTCTGGAAGGATTTTCTGGAAGTTCTGGATATTCTAGAAGACCGTTTTCTTATGGTTAAGATCAATTTCATATGGAGTATGTCCTCTATGCTTATTGATTTTAAGATCAGGTTAATGTCTCAACCAAAGTCCTTTTTTGGACTAGTTCTAGATGTTCAGGAGTTTCCATATTTCAGGAAGTTCAAGAAACTAAGACCAGCTTAGTTGAATTGGCATATCACTGCAGACAATACCCAATTAGGAAATTTTGTAATAGGGTTAGAAGTGGGACCTAATGGGGAGCAGATTTACTTAAAAGTAGTTTGTGGATTATTAAATAGGTTTGTTCGCTATTCATGATATTGCTATACTAGGAGTAGTTGTATGTATAAAGGGATATTGTAGAGAAGTGTTCAGGAGTGTTCTTGTGTATTTGAGTCTGTTTGTGTCTGAGATTCTGAGGTCTGGGGGAGAGAGTATTTATACTAGTGAGGGACTATCTGAACTATGCTAAATATGGATATAGCACTTAGTGCCTTGCTGAGTCAGAATGCAGTCACATAGTATAAGTGTGATCTGATATGTCAAGAGTTCATCTGACTGCTGAGTCAGTTCACAGTTATGTCATACAAGGCTAATCTAACTATACTATGACTGCTAAGCTATTTATAGGTTTAGATGCTATCTGGATAGTCTTTGATAATATCACTATTGATAACATTATCTCTAATGAAGTAGTTATCTAGGAAAAGTGGTTTGCGGATTACCTCTCCTTGTTTGCTGAGATAATAATATATCAGGACTTCATCACCATCCCACAGGATTGCATCATCTGTCTCATATGCTGGATAAGGTATTAGTGGGTGAAGGAGTGGTGTATTATCTTCACTTTCACCAGATTCACTGTCTGCATACATTCTATAGATTACAGCACTATAAGTTGCAGGGTTGTAGTAGGCTGGTGGCTGTAGTTTGTATCGCTTATACTCAGGTAGTAGAGTTGTTGGTTCAATCTCAAGGGTTGTCTGAAGGTACAGGTTGTATTCTCCAGTCTCTTCATTGTAGTTGAAGTAATCAGAAGTGAATGCGGGTTGGTATTCGTACCAGTGGTCATTATCTCAATAAGTCTCATATGTAGTTATGAACTGTTGTAAGTTTATCAGCAAGATTGGTAGTGTGATCAGGGTTGGCAGAGATCCTTGGCTTGAGATCATGTCAGTATCAAAGGGATTATTGTCTTCTGCTTTGTCTTCATCAAAGTGGATTATATCATAGATGTCCTTCATTATATATCCAACTTGAGACATTTGTAGAATATGGTCATTGGGGTGCAAGAAGGTTCTGTCTGTAGTCTGAATATACTTGAGGTATTTGTGGTTGAGTTCTTGTATTATGTTGTTGATTTGGCCATAGGACAGAGTAGTAACCATTTCAGCAATAGTAACTCAGAGGTGAGGAATAAAAATACTGTACTTATAAAAGAGTTTTCTGTATTTGTGAGCAATAAGTTTCAGGTATTGAGACATCTGGGTAATGTCTGTATCATGGTAGTGTTCGACCATGTCTTCCAGGAGGCAGCCAATCTGGTAGTAGCTTGAGATTTGTCCAATCTAGTGGGCCTTGTTAAGTATGTTTAGGATGTTCCATCAGGCTTCTATGAAGTAGAGGGGTACTAGGCTATGGATAGTGCTCTGAATGGATGGAGTTGATCCAGATGAGATTTGATTCAGATTTGTCATGTGATGGATTTGAATCAACTCAGATTGGTCTCATGATCTGATCCGGATTGATCCAGATTGATCTAGATTGATCCATCCAGATTGATCCATCCAGATTGAAATCTTTGGTGACATCACCCTTTCTTTTATTCATTTTGCTCTTGTTTTTTTTTTCTGCCACACTTTGGTGACATCACCCTTTCCTTTTGCTCCCTCTCTTCTTTTGTTCTTTTCTTTGTTCTTTTTCTTTGTTCTTTTTCTTTGTTCTTTCCTGCCGCATTACAAGCAAACAAAACAGCAGCCCTTAATTTCATACATTAGTCTAGTCTACTCATTTTTTACCCTGCAATGATCATCAAAAGAGGGAGTATTCAAGGTGGAAACACACTCTCTGCTGACAATGTTAGATTCTTTCTCATATGGACAGCACACAAGCTGCTCATTGAGAGCCAAAGGGGCGATGGCAGTGGCGGTGGTGATGGTGATGGCAATGGTGGGGATGAGGGAGAATTCCGGCAACAACTCACGGCAGCCCTTTGGACCTCAGAATTCACAGACCTCACAGCTATATATGCGGCAGCCTTTTTGGAGTAGCTGATAGTAGATATAGATTGCTCACTCGGCTACCACTTGTTTACTTGTGTTTATTTAAACTTCCCCAGCATGACCCAATTTACCTCATGCTTTTCTTAGGGTCCACAGCTTTATGGTGAGATTTGCTGACTTTATTCACAACATCTGGTCAAGATGAAGAAAGGCTGGCAGACATTTCAGGGTATGCCTTTGGTAGCTGAGCTGTTAAGTCAATGCATTACATGGCGGAGGTCTCAAAAGGAACAGAAGTAAGCCTTTGTGAGCAATCTTATACAACTTGTGCAACTTGTCGGTATACAACTTATGCAACTTGTTAGCATACAGCTCACTCACTCACTCACTCATGCTCTTTTTCTGAAATACCCATCTCTGTATTTTATTTAATTTCATTTTTACATGGTCTCTCCCTAAAAAAACACCCACACCCACATGCAACCCACCTGTATGCAATTCACCACACACAACCTGCCTGCATGCAACCCGCCTGCATGCAATCTGCCTACATACAACCCACCCACATACAACCCACCTATATGCAACCTGCCTACATATAACCCACCTGCATGCAACCCGCCCACACACAACCCGCCTGCATGCAACCTGCCCACAACTCACCTGCATGCAACCCACCTGCACACAACCCACCCACACACAACCCATCTACATGCAATCCATCCACATACTTATCTTGGTCCCTCAGATCAGGGCTCAGTTCCATTGGAAAGGAGAGTTCAAAGTTACCCAAGTTCAACTACATCTGGCATCTGATCAAATAGAGAAATTCGAGGGCAAGATGTTCAGCATGAGCAGTACCAGCATCGTCATCAAGGCTTGGGGGTCTATATTCGAATCAGAGCCAATCGTACTTGACCAAGGGGTCCATTGGCCAGCAGGAGTAATCAATAATGAAGAGAACCATATCTTTATCAATGAACACAGAGAGGTGGTTGCAATGGTGGTAAGGAACCTCTACGGCAATGAGCTTTGCTGCCACATTAACAAGATATGTGAGGATTGTGTCAAATACTGAGTAGCAGGAAAGAGGGGGCAAAAAAAGCAAAGAGGGGGGGTTTGGACGAGAATTGGGTATACTGCAATACTGGCAAAGGGTGGGTTCTGGAGTTCTGACATCTCCTGCACTCATCTCCCTTTTTTTTTAACCCCTCTCCAGATAAATCACACTCTTCGCCGATATACTCTTTTTTGATACAATTCCAGAGATGCACAAGATCCTGTATCTCTACCAGAACTTTAGAAGTGCTGTCAAAGAGCAAACTGTGCATGAGCATGACATGGCCTGTGCAGCAATGGTGGCTATGATCTGGGGTTCTTTGAGCAGATTGGTAGAGCATATGGCAGGCCAGCTTGGTGGTGATCTCAGTGTGGCTGTACATATATTCTTGGCACAATTTAGCATGCCATATGAGGTGAGGAGCTCTGCTTTTTCAGGGTGCTGCAGCCTGGGGGGTTTCTGCCCCCCCGCATGTAAAAAGGACTGACCAGTTGTCATTCATTTCAGCAGGTTTCCAAGCCAGGGCTTCTGGGGCTGGACTAAGGGCAGGCATCCACCAGCACAGCCTAGCAGTATGAGGTCCTGGGCCAAGGGTTCACCCAACTGTATGCTCACATCACATCAGGATACATCGGGTGCAACCTTTCTCTACCCACACACACAGACAACAATATTACCCCAGTAATGTTTTACATCCTGGAAAGGAAGGGCCCAACCTGGGAGGATAGTAGCAGAGTCTAGTATGACCTCACCTATGGTTTCGGGGTCCCATTTGCAGCCAACATGGCTGTCCTATTCCAACCACATGACCACCACAGCACTGTTGCCTTTGAGGAGAGCTCAGATACAACAGTCATCGCACTCACAACAGATGATAGGCTCATCAAGGCCTGGGACCGGCGGGTGGAGCAGTTTTTGTGAGGATTAGGCAATCTTTTGTGAGGGTCAGGCAATCTTTTATGAGGGTTAGGCAGCCATTTTGTATGGGTTGGGCAGTCTTATGTGGGGGGGTTGGGCCGAGCACCTCTTATGTAGCACTAGCTTAGCTGTTATGTAGGGCCCTACTGACCCCTTGGCCCTGCTCTGCAGTGCCACCAGTGTGGCACTATAGCACAGAGCCGGGGTGCCCATGGGATCCGAACCAGTGACTTTGACTGCCGGAAATGCCCTCTGACTACCAGAAGCACCCTCTGACTGCCAGAAGCACTCTCTGCCTCAGACTCCTTGGTGGCTTGGGCTGCCCCTATGCCGCTGGCAGAGGGCTGCAAATTTTGCACACTCCCTCTACCTATCTCGCCCATCCTGGACACTTGTGGCTTAGGGCTGCCCCTTGCTACTGGTAGAGGGCCACAAATTTTGTATGCTCCCTCCACTAACCCCATGCCCACCAACCCACCAACTGATCCTGCCCACTGACCTGAGTACTGACAGCTTGGGGCTGCCCCTCACTGCTGGTGGAGGGCCACAAATTTTGTGCGCTCCCTCTGCCTACTCCCCGACCTGGACACTTGCAGCTTGGGGCTGCTCCTTGCTACTGGCGGAGGGCTGCAAATTTTGCGCACTCCCTCCACTGACCCACCGACCCACCCACCGACCCACCCACTGACTTGGGCACTGACAGCTTAGGGCTACCCCTTGCTACTGGCTAAGGGCTACAAATATTGCATGCTTCCTCCACCACTGCTACTAACTCCACCCTACTTGGGCTGCAAACTCTGGGCCAAGTCCTCAGGTTTTTTTTTCCTTTTTTATTATTTTGAAAGGTATTAAATATTCCTTTTGAAAGATATTAAATATTCCACAAGGCCAACCAACTTATCCACTGACCCACCAAATTTTAGTGGCCTGAGCCCCACCAAGACTTCAGATACATATATGCCTGGATTGTCTCAGCATTCAGTACACACCTCTTTGGGGCAACGAGGTCCACCCCACCTGAGAACACCCACTTGACAGGAGTGCTGGAGGCAGGAATCGCCAGATAGTCCCGAGCCATACCATACAGGCTGGGGAAGTCTGTTTGATGCAGCTGCATGCCCCAGTGGGTAGAGCAGTGGTTAGATTAATAGGTTAGATTGGTGGGTTAAATTGGCCCAACGCTCACCTAATAATCCACCTTCCACCAGTTGAGTACCTCCACACCCTCCAGCAGGACCACATAGTCACTGGTGAGGTAAATGGTAAGTTCGTCTATTGATGGCAGTTCTTTCACTGATGGCTCCCTCTTCTTCTTTCTGCTGAAGTAAATGTGAGACAGAAGAGATCCCTCGGCATATTTGTCTGGACTTTGGCTGGAACCTTATGGCGGTGCATAGTTTTTCTGGTACACTTTGATTATAGCCTGCTTGGTTCTCTTAATGAAGTGTTGCTTCCAGCCCTTAGCTTTAAGTGTGGGTCCAGCACTGTTCGAAGAAAAGGAGAGTGAGTTTTTGCGGGGTTTCCTCTGTTTTAGAAGGGGCAACAGCCATATGCCAACATCAACATACCTGTACTGATTGAGTATATAGTGGTATCTGTTTGGAAATAGTATTTTCTGAGCTTGCTTAGAGCAACCTCCATGGCATCTCTCTGATTCGGGCTTAACTGTAAATCACTACAACCCTCCAGCCTGTCCTTGAGCTTGTCCTCTAGCTGGTCAATCAGAAGGTTGTATACTGGTATCGCAGAGCTTATTGTCGGGATCGTTTGTTTGACTATATCCTTCGTACAATTGTCAAAACACTGGCAGTTATATGTGGTGAGGTGTTGCATTATACAGAGGCAGACAAAACAAGTGTGGAGCCAGAGCAACCATCACTTACTTTCAAAACTCTGACAACATTCCTAAGTATGTCCCACTCACTTTTACCTAGAGCCTTGGCCTATATTTCCTTATCAGCAGCCATCATTAAATCTATTGGCTTTTTTTTTTTTTTTAAAAATAAATCTTCCATCATCCAAAACAATTGCTTCAGCCGACCGAAGAAAAAAAAGGATGCATACTACAGCAAACTCCAGCATGCGCTAGATCATTGCAAATATTGAGTTCCAACACATACAGATGTCTAATATAAGCTCTTTTGAGGTGAAACTGATTGCTCTATACTACACAGCAAATTTGTCTCATTATTGTGGGGATGATCGGACCAACACAACCAGTTTGCATAGCTTGGAAATTATACTCAGGGCCCCTCCTCTCTCAGATGTTTTGTCTATGTATGTAAGATAGTCCTGAACAGCAAGGTTCAGACATGGGCCTGGTATTGCACATGGCAGCTTTCTGTACTGAAGGCCATGTTTTCCTGTTTGAGGCTGGCCACTAAAACTTGAAAAAATGTTGAGTTGTTTGTAGTATTGTCCATCATAATGGCCAAAATCTGTACTTGAAATATTTGGTCAGTAAATTATGTGAAAATAAATAACCAACAAAATCTGTTTTGTTTAAAGACCTCCCTCAAAATGCTGACCTGATGGCAAGCCCCCCTTTTTTTACCTTGGTTGTGATCCCAAGCTCCTGGATACAACTAATAAAAGCATCTGCGATGTTGTCTCCAGAATGAGGGCCAGCAAGTTTGATGAAGTCAAGGGTGAGAGATTTAAGCTGCCAATCGAAGTCAATCTAATGACTGATAATGCCCAGAAATGAAATTGCATTGGGGGATGTCCATGTGTCGATTGTAAATGAATTTTGCCTGCTGAATTCTGCTTATTGAATGTAAGGTTAAATTGGTGAGCTCTTTTATACAATTCAGCTTGCAAAGGTCACAGTGCTGCTCTTATTTTATCTGAAGTGTCTGATGGAGATTGTCATGCTCCTTCTTATAGGCCTCCAGGATATCTTTGCAAATAGTATTGGTACTTGGCAAATATAAATCATACTTGAGGAGACCAAAGATGCTATGCAATTGATCACTCTTGATAGTTGTGAATGGCTGGTCTATATATACAATCCAGCAAATGAGCCGATTTCAAAATTCTGCCAAAGAGTATGACTAAATATTTTTGATTAAATGGCGTTATTGGTACAGAAATAGTTGGGCAATCAGATAAATGTACCTACTACAGCTTGGATGTCGATTTTATTTATCTCCATATTCTTTTTGATTTTGTCAGAGTGTTTGTCTTTTATGTATCAATTCATGTTTGAGATTATACCACCAAGCATTTTGAACTTCTGGCTAGTGCAGTTTATAGGGGTGGATGAAACAATATCATATATGTATCAAACAAGTCAATAGGTGTATCTTAATTTTTTACCTGTAATAATTACAAATAACATCATCTCCTATCTTAGCACAATGTTGCCAGATTTCAGAGCGAGGATTGTGTGGAAGCTGTGGAGCTATCAGGGATGTTTGACTTGAAGCATCATCGGTACTATGAACTGTTGAAGACTGATCTGTCGACATGTGTATTTATATGTTTGTATATGCATGTGTGTGCATGTATGTATATTGTGTATGCATGTATGTATATTATATTGTAGATGCATTCGGTATATGAGTCATGTGGAGGATTTGGATAGGAGGATTCAGTTGAAGGATTCAGATTCAGATTTGGATTGGAAGATTTGAATTGGAGGATTTGAATTGGAGGATTTGAATTGGAGGATTCGGATTGAGTGATTTAGATTGAGTGATTCAGATTAAGTGATTCGGATTGAGTGATTCAGATTGAGTGATTCGGATTGGGGTGGTTTGGATGGGTGATTCAGATGGGGCAATTTGGATGGGGTGATTCAGATTAATCCAAGTTGATTTGGATGGCTTCAGATTTGAGATTCGGATCAAACCATCATGTGATGAATCAAATCTGGATTTGATTCGAATTGGCTCATTTGGAGCACTAGCTATGGATATTCATGAGGGGCAGAGGGGGTATAGCTCGGTTGACAATGGCATTCCAAATGTCAGCATGGATGCAGTTGTAGATCTCAGTGGTCATGTTTGTGTGTTTGGAAGTTGTGGTTGTTGTTTGTTTTGGTTCTCTGTTTCAATACATCTCAGTGCCCAGTATATATGTATTTGGTCCTGATTGGTAAGATTCTATTTGTATGAATCTTGTGTTCTGTGACTTCATGTTGACTCAGCTTTGTACACTGTAACTTTGGTTTGACTCAGCTTTGTAATCGAGCAGGTGATTTCCAGATTTGTTCAGAGGTCACATGTGATTTTAGTGGCTTGTTCAGAGGGTGATGTGTGATTTCAGTGGCTTAGAGGTTGTGTGCTTATAACCTTAGTGATGTTGTTAGAGAAGTCTGAAGTGCCAACAGGAGACCAGTGCAGAGATTTGCAGCTGCTACAGAAGAACACAATATCACATGCTTCAGATATAGAGAAGAAGGCCACTATGCAAAGAATTGCATGACCAAAATAAGATGCAAAGCCCAATCAAGCAATGCTAGCAGAATCAGAGAATAAACCAATACAGTGGTCATTGAGGAGATTGGTGATACTGATGATGAAGAATACTATAAGAAGCTCAAATTCTACTCTGCTACTGAAGGTACCAGAACCCGGTCCAAGCCCTATGACAAGAAGAGCAACAGCAAGCCAGTTAGAAGACCAAAGAAGACTCCAGCTATCACTATTCAAAGCAAGACTCAACCCAAGGAGATTGATCAAGACATGGAGTTAGATGAAGCTGCCTGCCAAATCATTGAAGGTACTACTCCAGTCTCAGGAGAAAGCAAAAGCAAGAAGGAACAAAAGCTATACAAGACCAAGATCCACCAGTATGATACATATCTACAAGGACCTCAAGAAACAGAAGATCAATGCTACTTTTGGACAGCTAGCTGAAGTCTCTGTCTTTAGACAGCAGTTGAAAGTAGGACTTATAACTACTGCTAAGAATCAAGAGTACAAGATTGTAGAAGCTCATAATGTACAGGAAGAATCCAAAAACTCAGGTGAAGAATCTGAAGACCAGTGCAAGACATCAGCCTATACCTCATATCAGATCAAAGACTGTATCTTTGATACCATCATTGATACCAGTATTGGAGGATGCCTTATAAGCAAGAAGACAATTGACTGTCTAGGCTGGAACATTGAAGAGTCCACTAAGAAAGTCTATGTTACAGCAGATGGTACATGAGCTACCCCTCTTGGCAAAATCTGAGAAGTCCCCATCAAGATAGGAGGAGCTACTATCCCAGTAGACATGATTGTTACAAGCACCACTAACTATAATATCCTCATTGGTAACTAATGGCTTTACAAGGCCAAGACTATCATTGACCTCAATGTCCAGAAGATATAGATCAACTATAGAGGAAGAAAGATACAAGTCTCTATTAATATCCATAAAGGAGTCCTACCAGACATAGAGGAAGGAGATAAAGAGAACACTAAAGTCTTTATATACTCAGAGAACAAGAACAAGAATAAGACACCCAAGCTCACAGATGAGCAGTGATACAACAAGATCATTGATAGCTATGCCCCTCAAGGAAGATGCCCCTATGGTACTAGGATATACTACTCTGAACACCTGAATGACTGCTGGTCCTGTATCAGTGAAGTCAGGAAAATCTGCTAACAGAAATACAAGCAAGAAGCTGCCGAAGCAAAAAGGAAAGCCAAAGAAGATGACCAGCCCCCAGAGCTTCAAGCTGACAGTGATGATGAGGAAGAACAAGAACCAGATATCATCCTCAAGGTCAAGAAGTTCTACCTCAAAGCCAAGACCCCAGAATATAAGACTGAAGGAGCCATAGGAATAAACCTTACCAGTATTCAAGATGCTACCCTTGAACCACAGACCACTACTCTACTTGGTACTGGAATTGGAGTCAAGCTGCCAGAGAACCATACTGGAATTATCAAGACCAGAAGCAGTCTGGCCAAAAGTGAAATCTCAGTTGAAGGAGGAGTAATTGACTCTGATTATACTGGTGAGATCTTTCTCATAGTCAGGAATTACAACCCCACCACTCTATTCAAAGTCAAGAAGCATGACAGAATTGGCCAGATGCTGATCCACAAAATCAAAAACCCAAGATCACTGAAGCCATTGAACTCATCAAGACCAAGAGAGAAGAACAAGGCTTTAGATCTACTAAAAGAGGAGCCTATGCTGCTACCAAGATTACTGAACTTAAACACATGAAAAATAAGGACCAGAACAAGCACACATATACTATTGGAGAAAACTTTCCCCTGGAAGAACAACTTCTCAAGATCCTGCACCAGAACAAAGGAGTACTTGCTACAGACTTCAGGGATATCCACAATCAAGAACCCAAGTACTACCATGAAGTTAATACTAATGATACTAAGCTTATCTATCAGAAAGCCAGACCCATACCACCTGCCTACAGAGAATGGCTGTGAGCAGAACTCAAGGAAATGGAAGAAGCCAGAATCATCAAGCAAGCTATTAGTCCCTGGGCTTCACCCATTGTCTTCACCTTAAAGAAAGGAAGCAAGCCTGGAGAGTTTGTGTCAAGACTCTGTATTAACTACAGGAAGCTCAATGCCATCACCAAGAAGGATAGATAGCTCTTGCCAAATATTCAAGAAATTCTTACCATCCTTGGAAGTGAAGCCAAATACTACACCACCTTGGATCTGTTTTCAGACTTCCATCAGATTGGTTTTACTTAAGATACCAGTGAGAAATCAGCCTTCATCATATCTGACACCACCTATATCTACCTGCAAATGCCATTTGGAATGTGCAATGCCCCAGCAAGTTTCCAGTGAATGATGAACAGAGTCTTCAGCAATAAGATTAGAAAATAGCTCTTTATCAATGTTGATGATGTGATCATCTTCAGCAACACTATACAGGAATATATCAACTATATACAGCTAGCTCTCAAGAAGCTCAAGGAGCATGGCCTTTACATCAAGCCCAAGAAATGTAAGTTTGCAGCTCAAGAAATCACCTACCTAGGACACCTCATCAACCAGACTGAAATCCACATAGACCCCATGAAGATTGAGGCTGTTGCAGCCTACCTGAGACTCAGAATGACCACAGAAGTCCATGCCTTCCTTGGACTGGCTAGCTACTATAGAAGATTCATCAAAAGATACTCCAACATTATAGCACCTATCTACAAGCTACTGAAGAAGGAAACCAAATTTGAATGGACCAAGGAATGCCAAGAAATCTTCAATGAACTCAAGATCAGGTTGACCCAAGTACCTATCCTCAGAAGACCAGATTGGAACCTAGAATTCATCCTGCAGACAGATGCAAGTACTATAGGACTTGGAGCAGTCCTAGCTCAGAAGAAAGATGGATATGAATATGTTATCTCCTATGTAATCTGAGGTACCTGTGGAGCAGACTATTATCAACCAGACTTGGAAACAGTTTGAACTAGACAACACTACACTCAGAAAAGGAGGAAAGCTAGTAATACCCAAATATAAGAAGTATCAAGTAATGAAGGAAGTATACAAGCAAGAACACCTAGGAGGAACCAATATATATAACAAGGCAAGAAGAACCATGTAGTGGCCCAAGATAGAAGAAGACCTGCACCAATTTGTCAAAGGGTGTGACAAGTATCAAAAACAGAAATAAGATCAGTAAGACCAGGTATCCAGATCATCAAGAATTGAGCCTATCCCCTTCCACCACATTGCAATAGATATCATTGGGCCACTACCAGTAATACTATCAGAAAACTGCTATATTATAGTTATTGTAAATCTCTTTACCAAATGGATAGAAGCAGGAGCATTACAAGAAGCCAATGTCCTTTCTATAGCTGACTTCCTGTACCGAGAAATCATCTGCCACTACAAGACACTGAAGCAAATTATAACAGACTGCAGCACAGAATTTGTGAATGGATTCTATGAGATAATGTATCAGAAATACAAGATCCAGCACATCAAGACCACTGCATACCACTCTCAAGAAAATAGACAGACAGAGAGAACCAACAAGACTCTCAAGAACATCCTGGTGAAGATCTCAGAGACATATGAGAATTGGGATAACTATCTCCCAACTGCTCTCTCTGTCCTATGAGACATATGGTCATAGAGCACACACTTTACCCCAAGGGAACTACTCTTTGGAGAAGAATATTCTGATGGAACCTCAGCTATAAATCTAGATCTAACTTAGAGATGGGTCAATGTAGAAATCCAGAGACTATACCAAATCAGAAAGAAGGCTGAAGATTATATCATCAAGTCATAAGCACTGATAAGAAAGAATGCAGAAAAGAATCACAAGACCCTAAAACTCATCCAAATTGGAGAAAAGGTCCTACTATATTAAAATATAGTAGAAGTCTCATGGTTGCAAAAACTGGAGTCCAAGTGGGAAGGACCCTTCTATGTATAAGATATCAAAGGAACTACCTTCTGGCTTAGAAAAATCTCAGGGACCATACTGCCTACTACAGTATATAGGAACAGACTCAAGAAGTATTATGAATCTATACAAGAGAAGTAAAACATAATAACTGCCCATGAGATTCTAGTCTGCGAATCATAACAGTATATCCCATAACTAGTAGGCTATCTGTCTGGACCATTCTCTAAGGGATACAGCACTAGTAACTACTCATCCATGAGACTTTTGAAGTCAGAGGAGTTCAAACTATCAACTGATTGGTCAAGATCAGAATTAGGTCCTTACTCTATATGAAGGGAGCAATCCTTCACCATTATACCAAAATATATAGAGAAGATACCAGCTCATAAACACCACTTTTTGACCCCTTACCAGAGGTTTTAAGATCAGCAAATTTTTCAGGACTGGACTAATGAATAAGAATACTTGAGAAGATCCTTATTCAGAAGAAAGATGTAACAGTGACCCCAGAATGATGACATCAGCACAGAAGACAGCCTTTCCTTACAAGCCATTAGATTGGAGCACAAGAAAATTATATAGTATATGAGATAAGCAATGATGACCAACTGTAAGTCATTATGACCACAGTATGGATATTTTGAGAAATATAAAAGAAGGATCAAGGAACCACAGTAGTAGCAACTAACAAGACCCACTAATCCCAAAATAGCTCAAAGACTTACTACAAACAAAATGCCTGCTGCTTACCAAACCTCAAGGTCAAGGAACTACCAAGGCATCTCAGTCAAAGAAAGAATATTCCAAGACATCAGAAGAGCCATGAGGACTTATACAAAAAGGACTTCTAGTGTTAACCTGGGTATTACAGATCTTTATCACTTTATCCTCTACTGCCAAGAAATGGAAACAAGGATCACCATTGCTACCAAATGCCTCTAAATGTGGCAGGAGTACGAAATAGGAAACCTCCTCTGCTGGGAGTTCCCACAGGCCAGCACTCAAGAGCTACAAGATACCACTCCCATGGATATACATAAAACAAGGATAGCTAAGAAGATCTATCAGATCTTCAGATATGTACCATGGTTGATCCCCAACTTGAAATATATTAGAGTCTCAGATTTCAGAGACCTGTTAGCCTGCTGTATTGATGTACTAGAAGCTAGGGTGGCTACATAGTGCCGACCTTAGAACTTAGCAGTTTTTCCTATCCTGGAATTTTATTTTAATTATTGGAATTTATATTTTGCTTTATATCTTAGCAACTATTGAATTATATTTTGTATAAATATTTCTCTTATTTCCTCTGAAATAAAGTCAGTTCTAGTCAAGTTCACTTATACACACTTCCTTGCAAACAATCTAAAAGATAACAAGATAGTTAAAGATAAGAAGTTTGAGGACTATAAGATCTTGGGAAGGCACTCTAATAAGAACTTACTTATAACAAACTTGAGTTAGTTTAAAAGATACACCTTGAAGAGAATCTGGTATATTTGAAGGACTCAGCAACTACTATGTGATACTGTATACCTTCTATAGGTTACAGTACTATATGTTGCTGAGTTATAGTAAGCTGGTAGCTGTTCTTTATATTGCTTATACTCAGATGGTTGAGTTGTCAGTTTGATCTCAAGAGTTGTCTAGAGATATAGGTTATATTCTCTGGTTTTCTCATTATAGTTGAAGTAGTTAGAGATAAATATATATTAGTACTTATACCAGTAGTCATTATCTCAATAGGTCTTATAAGTGGTTATGAACTGTTGTAAGTTTATCAGCAAAGTTGGTAGAGTGATCAGGGCTGATAGAGATTCTTAGCTGGAGATTATATCAGCATCAGAGAGATTATTATCTTCTGCTTTATTATTATCAAACTAGATTATATCATAAATATCCTTTATAGTATATCCAACTTAGGGTATTTGTAGGATGTAGTCATTGGGATACAAGAAGGTTCTGTCTGTAGTCTAGACATACTCGATATATATACTTATAGTTGAGTTCTTATACTATATCATTGATTTGTCCATAAGATAGAATGGTAATTATTTCAGCTATAGTAACTTAGAGGTAGAGAATAAAGGTGCTGTACTTATAGAAGAGTTCTCAATGTTTGCAGGTGATGAGTTTCTGATATTAAGATATCTGAGTAATATTTATATCATAGTGGTATTTAACTATATCTTTCTGGAGGCAGCTGATTTAATAGTAGCTTAAGATTTGTCTGATTTAGTAGATCTTACTAAGCATGTTCAGGATGTTCTATTGGGCTTTTATAAAGTAGAGAGGTGTCATATTAATGAGAGGTAGGAGAGGTGTGGCTTAGTTGATAATGACATTCCAAATGTCAGTATGGATATAATTGTAGATCTTAGTAGTTATATTTGTACATATATATATTCAAGAGTTATAGTTGTTTATTTAGTTTATTGTAGTTCTTTGTTTCAATATATCTGAGTACTTAGTATATATACATTTAGTTCTGATTGGTAAGGTTCTATTTATATAAATCTTGTATTCTGTAACTTCAAGTTGATTCAGCTTTGTACTCTATAACTTTGATTTGACTTAGTTTTATGAAATTGCATGTGATTTCCAGATTTTTTCAGAGAGTGATATGTGATTTTGATGGCTTGGAGGTTGTATACTTACAACTGTCTTCTTCTTAGCTTTTGATATTCTTGTTGAGGTCTTTTAATTTTGGTCTAGTGTTGTTATACTATTTAGATAGTCAAAAGTCTAATAATATCTATTTTTCTCAGAAAGTGATATACTCATAGTACAGTTGTCTAATATATTAGATTCATATATTAAAAAGTCATATATTCAATACTATGTACCAGAAGTAATTCTGATGTTATTTACTACTGGAGAATTTCCTCTAAGAAATCTTCTTAAATATCTATACCTTATTTCCCACTAGTGGTATAGAAAGAATAGACTGGCTTTCAGTTTTGCTATTTTCTAGAAAGTTGGTATTCTTTTGTCTTATCTTACTGAGTTTTTGATTTCATTCATAATAATTATAAGAGTACTTAATATTCAGGAGGGGTAATATATAATATTGACTGATAGGTACCAGAGTATTCAGGTTTCAGTTGTTTAAAGAATTATATTCTTGAACTAAGTCAGTGGCATTCTGGAGGTTGGTCTTGGGTTCCTATGTTGTATTATAGATCAGATAACCTTTCTATTTGATAAGATATTCTGAATGGTTCTTATGGCCATATTTGTTGAGGATTTATTCAATTTTATATTCTTCTTGGTCATTTATAATGATAGATATAGATGGTTTTGCAGTTCAGTTCAAGAATAGGTCATCATTGTTTTTATTATATTGCTTGAGATATTAAATATTGAAGACTGGATGAATCTTAATAGTGTCTGATAGTTCCAATTTGTAGGAAGTTGAGGAGACTTATACAATGACTTTGAATGGTCCAATGAATTTGCTGTTCAGCTTTGTAGATAGTCTGTACTTGAGATTATCAACTTGGTATCCTTAGATATCTAGTAGGACTTTTTCTCTGATATCAAAAGTTTCTTCTTGGTAATGCTAATTGATATACTATAACTGTTATTCTTAAGCTTGGGATAAATTCTCAATTGCAATATAACTTAAATTATATATTTAAAGTAGGAATTCTTTAATAGCTTCAATAGTGAAGAGTTTATCAGTAGTTTGGATAAGTGTTAAGAGGATATTTGGATTTTGTTCTATATTGGCAAAGAATGAAGTCATTCCAAGAGAGGTTTGCTTACTGTTATTGTAGACAAACTTGACTGCAGTAAGGTGTTTATGCCAATTATCTTATCTATAGAAAATATAGTTCCTTAGTATTTGTTTCAGAGTTCAGTTCATTATTTCAGTTTGGCCATCAGTTTCAGGATAGAGGGCTATAAATAGTACAAGTTTCATTCCAAGATATACATAGAGAGCTTTTCAGAAATAGCTGGTGAATTTCAGATCTTGATCACTAATAATAATCTTGGGAAAATTATGATAGCAGAAGATATTGTCAAACAAGAGTGTGGCTATATTTAGTACTATTACAGTAGTAGTAGTTAGCATAAAATAGGCTTGTTTGCTGAGATAGTCTATAAAGATAATAATTACATCTTTCTCATTTTGGTTCAGAGTAGTTATAAAATGAAGTCTATAGAGATTTGTTCCCAATTAGCAGATAGTACTGAGATGGGATAGAGTAGGCTAAGTTTTGCTAGTGTTGAGGACTTATTGCATTGGCAGATATCACAGGAAGTGATATAGATCTTTAGCTAATCTGCTATGTAGGGCCAATAGAAGTTTCAGAAAATAACTTCATAGTATTTATCAAATTCTAAATATCTAGCTATAGGAGCATCATGATATTTAAATAGGATAGTTCTTTAGAGATCTCAATTATTAGGAATATACAATCTATCTTTGTAATAGATAGTATTGTCCTTCAGTTAGTATTGATGATACTGGATATGCTTATCAATATTATCATTGCTTAGGATTTCTCAGAGTGTTTGGGGGTTTTTTTTTTTTTTTATAGTTACTCAGACTTCTTCCTTTATGTGCTTGGGCTTCTTTGTCATTGGCATATGCTGTAATGATTTGTTCTATGATAGAGTTAGTAACTAAAGTGAGAGTTTAGATAACCTCTTCAATTAGTAATCTAGAAATTATATTAGCAATAATATTCTTCTTACTAGGGTGATACTAGATTTTATAGTCAAAGTTGGTGAGAACTTTCATCCATCTGGCTTGCTTTTGAAAAAGAGTAGTCTGGGTCTTAATGTTGACTAATAATTTGTGGTCTGTTAAAACAGTAAAGTGTGCTCTTTTGAGATAGGGTTGCTATTTAATCAGAGTATCTATGATAGCTAATATTTCCTTCTCATAAGTTATATAGTTAATTTCAGTATTATTGAATTTGTGAGAATGATAGACCACAGGGTATTCTTTTTGCATAAATACTACTCCAAGAGCTAGATCAGAGACATCAGTAGTGACTTCATATAGGGTTTGCTATTTAAAGTACTGGAGTAATTATCAAGGTATCTTTCAGAGCTTAAAAGGCTATATCTTGTTCAGGTCTCCAATTTACAAGATTGTTGAAGTCTTTTTCTTGTTTTATAGTCCAGGACTGTCTTTCTTTTTTACTATACTTGGTTATTTGAGTGAGGGTAGTAGTGATCTTGGCAAAGTTTGCAATAAATCATTGGTAATAGTTTGCTAGTCCTAGGAATGACTGAGAGTCTTTCAGTTTCTTAGGTCTAGACCAATCTTTGATTGTGGAGATTTTGCTAAAAGATTCCTTAGAGGAAATTCTCTAGAAGTAAATGATATCAGAATCACTTCTAGTGTACAGCATCAAACATACAACTCTTTAATATATAAATCTAATATATTAGACAACTATACTATAAATATACTACTTTCTGAGAAAAATGTATATTACTGGACTTTTGATCATCCAAATAGTATAACAATACTAGACCAAAATTAAAAGACCTTGACAAGAATGTTGAAAGCTAAGAAGGAGAGAGTTGTAAGGTGGGTACTAGCAATATGGGTGGGAATTGTAGGTCATTGGCTTTTTGTTTTTGAGGAGGGGCAGCGGTTGGGGCTATGGGAGAAGGTGTTAAGGTGGGAGGAGCTGTTGGGGGATCTGCTGACTGGATGGTGGGTGGGGTGGGGTCCTCAGGGGGGCCGACATCGCAGTCTGGTGGTAAAGATCTGTGAGCAGAGTGGTGGGAGGGTGGCAATAGTGTTAGACAAAGTGGTCTTTCATTGGGAAGGAGTAGGGG